>MU710155.1:0-28127 GCA_026770625.1 Nicotiana glauca | reverse complement strand
ACGTAGCCCCCACAACTAGGAGCACATAATCAATTTAACTCACCTATGAGGTAATTTCCCCCTCACAGGATTAGAAAGGAGACTCACCTCGCTCCGAAGACTCGAAATCGGCATTCTACATCCTTCCGAAGGCTTGATCCAATGCACAACGCCCCGAAACTAGCCAATGATCACACAAATTCATTAATATATGCTCAACTATACCTTACAACTCAATTTACAACAATTCCTAACCCCGAACGAAAAGTTGACCAAAATACCCTCGGGCCCACGTGCCCGGAATCCGAAATTTTTTGAAGGTAAAAGTTACCCACGACCTTAGAAATTCAAATATATAATTTTCTCCTACTTCCATTCTCAAAATCGTGACTAAAATCCAAGTTTTATAATTTTTTAGGTTTTTTCACCAAAACCCAATATTTACACTAATTTCCATGCTTAATCTCATACATGATCAATGTATTTAGCTTAGAATAAGTGAGAATAACTTACCTTAACATTGTTGATGAAGACCCTCCTTTGGATCCCTCCAAAATCGCCAAATGAAGTGATGAAAATGAGAGAAATGAGCAAAAATCCGACTTTAAAATGACCCCTCTACCTCCAGGTTTTTCCGCTTCTGCAGAATAATTTCGCACCTGCGGAGTTCGCTTATGCGGTCATTTACTCGCTACTGCGGTCCTGGGCTCAGCCTCACATTTTCGCTTCTGCGAAGGAATTTTCGCTTCTGCAGATGTCGCTTCTGCGACTTTCTAACCGCTTCTGCGGTTTTGGGCTTGAGGAGGCTAACCGCTTTTGCGGTCTGGGGACTGCTTAAGCGGATCCGCTTCTGCGGTCCCTGGGCCGCTTCTGCGATTTTACTTGGGCCTGGCCCCTTCCGCTTCTGCGAGATTTTGACCGCATCTGCGGTCCCGCTTCTGCGGTCCAATAACCGCAGATGCGGTTATGACAGAAGCAGCACACTCAGCCCTCCAAATTTCCAAATTTCGATCCGTTAACCACCCAGAATCCACCCGAGGCCCTCGGGACCCCAACCAATCATACCAATCGATCCCAAAACACATTCCGAACTTGCTCGAGACTTCAAATCACATCAAACAATGCTAAAATTACGAATTACACCCCAAATTCAAGTTTATGAACTTTAAGATTTCCAACTTCTATTTCCGATGCCGAAACCTATCAAATCACGTGCGATTGACTTCAAATTTTGCACACAAGTCATATTTGATATTACAGACCTACTCTAACTTTCGGAATTTGATTCCGACCCCGATATCAAAAAGTCAACTCCCCGGTCAAACTTTCCAAACCTTCAACTTTCTATCTTTAGCCAATTGGCTTCAAAATGGTCTACGGGCCTCCGAATTCACTTCCGATCGTGCCCCCAACTTCAGAATCACTATACGGAGCTATTCACAGTCTTGAAATTCCAAACGGACGTTGATAGCACCGATATGCACTTCAAACCAAACTTATGAAATTTCTTCTAAATTACTATCTTCCACAATAGGCGCCAAAACGCTCCCGGGTTATTCAAAACCCAATCCGGGCATACGCCCAAGTCCGAAATCATCATACGAACCTGCTGGAACCTTCAGATCCTTATTCCGAGGTCGTTTACTAGAAAATTCAAATCCTAGCTCGTTCTTTCAATTTTAAGCTTTCGAAATGAGAATTCTCTTCCCAAATCAACTCTGGACTTCTTGAAATTTAATTCCAACCACGCGCACAAGTCATAATAACTGAAGTGAAGCTGTTCATGGCCTCCGACTGCTGAACGGAGCGCTGGTACTCAAAACGACCGGTCGGGTCGTTACACTTTGTATTCGGGATAAACAGATTTATGTTTCTTTCAGGCCTTGTATTTAATATTTCTTAGATGTTCGTAAGTATGTGAATCCAGTTCTTGGGTAGAGATTATGTTAGAATTCAATCCTGTTTAGCTATTTAAATTTAAGACTTCCGCTTATTATTGTTTACTTTTTATTGTTTAAATATTAATTATCGAAGATTTGTTAAAAGGCTTGTTTATTAAAGGAAAAGTAACTAAATTTGGCTTGCCTAGCTTCTACGAATAGGCGCCATCACGACTCCCGAGGATGGGAAATTCGGGTCGTGACATATATACTATACCGGTATCATATGTTAGTTAATATTTTTTGGTTGTATTAGCTACATTTAATTGGTACACAATTTAATTTTCTTTAGTAATAATATAAAAAAAAATAGTAAAAACAGTAAATGAAGTTAGATTATGAAGAGTAAAAGTATATATAAAAAAAGGTTAAATAAAATTCGAAAAGGAAAAAAAAGAAGAAAACGAGAACAAGAAAAGGAGAAAAGGAAAAAAAAAAAAAAAGCATAGAAATGAAAAAGAATTGGAGAATAAAGAAAAAATTACCCACAAAAACTAATATAAGTAGGAAATATAATTAGTTTATAAGTAAAAAAATAAATTGGTACACAAGAATAAATAATTTTATTTTTATGGGTATCTGTGTCAAAACCCCTTGAAAGAACTGGTCCGTGATGGTTTCCCCAAATTCCATAATAGGTTAAAGATTAGCTTAAATCGTGGTGAGGCCCATTGTGGCTAAGAAACTTGTTAGTTGGATATGGCTTCTATGGTTGGTATTATCGAATAGGATGGCTAAAGTATCAATACTTTTCCACTTCAATTCACACATTTGATACTTACATTTTAGTGCACAAAATTTGGATTATTTTTACAAACACAAATTATGCTAAGTTTGAATTTATTACCATATATTAAGTAATGAGCGCCAAAGTATTCCAAATAAACATATGTTTTGTTATAAATAGAATTCTATTTATGGTGAATATCTATATTTAAAGAGATTCTAGGGTTCATTGCTTGGTGGCTAAATCACTCTCTCCCTATAAATAGAGGGTTATATTCCATTATAATTCATCCCAAAATTCAATAAGAATTCCCTCTCTCTACTTTTCTCTTTAATACTCTCCTTCTTCTTTTATTGTTTTATAACACGTTATCAGTACGAGACTCTAACTAATTGAGTAGAAGCTTTGGGATTGTGTATAATGATTGTCAATTATTCCATGAACTTCCTTCATGATTAAATTATGAATTTAAGGTAAGTATTTTACTTTATTTTTCTCTTTTAAATTCTTGAAATTCTATAATTTGATTTTATATACAATCAAAGAGAACAAAGTTTGATTATAACTCTAATGGAGTTAGTAAGAAATTATAATCACTCAAAGTGGTAAAATTTCTATGTCTTGCCATGATCAAAGTCATGTATGATCGTGAGCACAAGAAGTGAAAACTCGCCCCATTGAATTTGCTCCGTTCTCATTCCCTTAAGAGAATGTGATAGTAATATTTGATAAGTCTGAAAGAAGACAAAATTATTACCGTGAAGGTAACAATGAATGTGGACGTGGCAATAGAGGAAATTATAATCGCCATCATTGTGATAATGAGAATAATAAGGATTCTCAAAATAATCCTTCACTCTGTAAAAGTAATATTTGTCATCGATTTGACATGAGATTTTATTAAGCACATATAGATGATTATGGTCCATTCATGATGTGAATGTGACAACATCTGATTTATGAATACATATTCATTCTTGGAAGAATATGAACGTGCTAGTGGTAGTGAATATACCACACTCACCTCTAGAAGGAGGTTTGAGATGATATAAGAAAATAATGTCATTATTATGGCATGAATGGTTATTGGTGACGTACCTATTGTACGCCAAAATATTTCGGCATTGTGATTATTAAAAGTCAACGGTAATGCAAGAAATATATCTTGCATATAATTTAGGTCATGACCATAATGGTATAACTTTCTCCTTGAAAGAGATATATGACCATATAGATGTTGATGAATATGTGGTACTACAAAATTAATTGAGAGCTCTGGAAGAGCCAATTATTACTATTTTGTAGAAATACAATTAATTACCAATAAGGTATTGTGTTGTAGTAAGTATCAAAGAAACTTATTCAGTTTTCAAAGTATACGCGAAAGCGGTTGATTATATTGAGACTATAAATAAAGGAAAGATTTAATATCTTCTATTACTACATCTTGTAGCGGGATAATATGTATATGAAAAGCTACTAGCTTTATTCTCCAATTTGTACTACATAAATAAAAGAATACCACAATGAAGTGGATATTTATTGATATAAAAATCCATATCATAATAAACTTGGAGTTTATTCATAATTGCACACATCATGGTGTAAATCTGAAGTTTATCAATATTGATAATTTATTCAGTTGGCATAATTGGTTTATCCATATCAATTTAAGTATGATATGCAAAAATAAACGAGAATTCACATGGGTAAATATTAAAGAACTAGAAATTTCTTTACGAATTCTCTTATAATGTTTGTTCTCATTAATTAATTGACCAACTAAAATTGGGATTGAATCCCATGAATGCTGGAAATGAATATGGGTCCATTCACCTGCCATGTACACCACATAAGATGCATCTATGAGATGGTTACATGTTCGATTATTATTAACCTGCAACATGGTGTTTGCGAGATAACTTGCTCAATAATTTAATATAGAGCATAATCTCCAGATTTTTATTCAAGATAGTTCTTCTTGATAAGTTGGTTTACACCACAGTTGGTTTAGCAAAATGATTTATTGAGTGCCTCCAGTTAACAGCTAAATTATTGCTTATGAGAACAAAGTTATATATATATATATATCAGTTTGATATACATTATATACGAAAGTATATTATTTTCTCCCCCCACAGTGGTTCAGGGCCAGGAACCAAATAATTTCATCTTATTATTATTGATGCGCGGTGTATATTTTGATTAACACCATAAAGCACAAAGATGAGTTCTCAAAGTTGAGAAAACAAGTTAGTTTTTCTAACATGAGGGGGAGACAAGATACGACAGTTGATAAAAAGTTACATGGAATGAATTATCATTTATACATCTAAATCCTCGAATAAAATAATATGAATTTAAAGTTCATAAAAAGGATAATTCATGTGCAATTTATTGCAAAGCATGCCAGATGCATTTGCTGACCCAAAGAAAATAACTATATTCTCACTACAAATGCTCCTATTATAATAAGTCCTAGAAGGACAAAGTCTACGGTATGCTTAAAGCGTATAGACAGATCGGTTTCAAATAAACTTCTGAATTATCATTTATACATCTAAATCCTCGAATAAAATAATATGAATTTGAAGTTCATAAAAAGGATAATTCATGTGCAATTTATTGCAAAGCATGCCAGATGCATTTGCTGACCCAAAGAAAGTGACTATATTCTCACTACAAATACTGCTATTATAATAAGTCCTAGAATGACAAAGTCTATGGTACGCTTAAAGCGTATAGACAGATCGGTTTCAAATAAACTTCTTAATAAATGAGGCAAGTGATCTAGAAGATCACATGACATAACAGTTCATAAAATCTCATGAGAGATTCAGGTACCTGAATATATAAATGAAGAGATCTCTATGTTATGTCTTTATGAAAAATAAGGAGGTTGGAACCGATAAAAAATGTTTATCGACGACATTGATTATAGCGCTAAATATATATATGAGGATCTTAAGTCAAGAGAAACAATTCAAGTAGAATTGGTTTCATATGAAAGACATGTTGTTTTGGACCTGCAGTTCAAACACTTGAAAGTATAAAGGCAATAGTGTGTGCAATTATTTTTATTTATCTTATATGTCTAGCATGACATAAAAAGTTGATATACATCTAAAGTCTATTTAAATGGCTTATTTGACTATATTTATATGACAATCCTCAAATGATTTAAATTGCTTGAAGCATACACAATCTTGATCTTGAAGCACCACATCCTCAATGCAATTTATGCACAAATGTATCTTGCTATAACTATAAGCATGATAATATGATAGCGAGAATACCTCCATAGAGATATTGAAGAGCCATTCTATGATATTTATGAAGACATTATATCTCTATCAAGAATGATGATTTCAAGGTGCAATATATTCATTCAAGTTAATATGGCTGATTTCTTTATCAAATCTCTACCAAAGATCTTTTGAAGATGGTGCACAAGATTGGAATACAAATGCTTAAGGATGTGAATTGATGATATCATCAGGAGGAGTTAATACGCATTGTACTCTTTTTCCCTTACAAGGTTTTGTCCCACTGGGTTTTCCTTGCAAGGTTTTTAACGAGGCAACCAAAAGGCGTATTTCTAAACATGAGTACTCTTTTTCCTTTTCTAGATTTTTTTCCCCCTGGGTTTTATTTTAATTAAGGTTTTAACGAGACACATTATCTGTTGAATAGACATTCAAGGGGAAGTGTTATAAATAGAATTCTATTTATGGTGAATGTCTATATTTATAGAGATTCTAGGGTTTATTACTTGGTGGCTAAGTCACCCTCTCCCTATAAATAGAGGTATCTATTTCATTGTAATTTATCTCAAAATCAGTAAGAATTCTCTCCCTCTACTTTTCTCTACACTATTATTTTCCTTCATTTATTGTTTTATAACATGCTTAAGATTTTAAACATTCCTTAGCCGTTACTTTACTTTAACATGAGTAAAAAGAAAGGGATATGAAATATGAGTAAGCTGGCGCCACAACGACCAGAATATTTATCCAGAATTCTCTCACCACCCAAACACCATCTCCCACTCAAAACAAAAATATTCACAACTTTTTGTGAGTGTGTGCGCGCAGAAGGAGGACAGCTGCAATGGCAATGGCAGTAGCTCTTCGGAGGCTTTCATCTACAGTTGACAAACCCATTAAGCGTCTCTACAATGGCGGCTCTCTCTATTACATGGTTTGTCTTTGTTTAGTAGTAGTATCAGTTTTTTTCTTAAGTTAATTTCTCTTAACTTTGGTCAGTTTGTTGTTGCCTTGTTGAATTAATTCGTGTCGTTGTTGTTGTTGCAGTCATCTTTGCCAAATGAAGCTGTCTATGACAAGGAAAAATCTGGAGTCACCGTAAGCTCGTGATGAATTTGAATTAGTGTGTTATTTGAACTTATACTCGTCCCTTTTGATGTCTGACTTGAAACCCTTAATATTTTCAGTGGCCAAAGCAACTGAATGCCCCGCTGGAGGTTGTTGATCCTGAGATTGCTGACATAATTGAGCTTGAGAAAGCTCGCCAATGGAAGGTTCTATCTTCTTCTTGTTCTTTTTCTTGTTTTGTCCATCTCCTGCTCCCTGAAATTTTGTTGAATTACCTATATCCGTATAATTTGATAACTTCACGTGAAAGAAAGAAAGAAATGAAGTCCTCGAAAAAAAAATTTATGTCAGATTGTAGCAAATTAGAAAACTTAACAAGCACATAATATTTGTGAAGCCGTGCCAAAAATTGATGTTTCGGTTTCATCAAATTGAAGATAAACAAGTCTATATGAAATGCCTTTCAGATAACTTTTTATTATAACAATGGTATTTGGGTTGGATTTCACGCATCTCAACTATTTCAGGGAACACTTGCTACCTCTCACCAACTATTGAGTAACTTTGTCCACCGGGCTTAGGCAGATGGAAAAAAAATCACCTAGTGTTTCTATTTAAACTGAGACTTGAACCCTGGTGTAGGTGCAAATGCCTTTCAGATTACTTTGTGGGGAGTTCCAATGCTGAAATTAATTAACTTATCAATCTCCTGTTAAGAATTCTTTATCAGAAAAAAAAGAAAGTTAAGAATAATTATGTCTCATTCCTTTTACTGTTCTTATCACGTATAGTTTCCATTTGTGGTAATTGTCTTTCTTTTGTATAAGATGCATAGAATCAGTTCGATATATGGAAGTTAAATTCCTTAGCAGAGTTCAATATGCTTTCTATAGGGGCTCGAACTCATTCCTTCAGAAAATTTCACTTCCCTTTCGGTGATGCAAGCAGTTGGATCAGTTATGACCAACAAGTATAGTGAAGGATATCCTGGTGCCAGATACTATGGAGGAAATGAGTATGCAGAATGTTTGCTAATTTTCATTCTCCTAATTCTTTGTAATTAACCTGTATTTTCATGTTATATATCAGCTTCAGATATTCTTTTCTATTATGAGAGAATGAGTGGCTGTCCAGGTACATAGACATGGCAGAAACTTTATGCCAGAAACGTGCTTTGGAAGCATTCAGGTTGGATCCTGCAAAGTGGGGAGGTAATAGATTTCGTTCATTTTGGGGCGTATTTCATCACCTAAATAGTGCTGGTAATAAAAGTACTCTACCTTAATTAACCTTTATTATTGCAGTGAATGTGCAGCCTCTATCAGGATCACCTGCTAATTTTCATGTTTACGCTGCATTATTAAAACCTCATGAACGGATCATGGCTCTTGATCTTCCTCATGGTGGACATCTTTCTCATGGATATCAGGTGCTTCTATATTTTGTTGTTTCTCGTCCTAAATGACTGGTATTCTGATTATTGAGAACCAGTAACTTTGCTTTAAAAAAGTGTAAGCACTTAAGAAACTTGTGCTAGTGGTTTGTGGTGTAAATAATGTACTCCTTCCGGGGTCCTTGCTAATGGGAATTTACTGTTATCTTTGCTTCTATGAGGTGCATTTGTTATATTACTTATATCTTCTGCTTTATCATTCTTGTGGATGAAGAATTTCTCTAGGATTTAGGCCAACACAACAAATTTCATCTGATATGTGAGTAAGGGACAGTTTAAACTGAAATGCTGTTAAACAATTTTATTTATCTGTGTATGCAATTTTTATCAGGTCGATTCATATATTGCATTGATCTTTGTTAGTTAATTCATTAGTGATGCTTTCCCACTTAAAAAGACTGAACTTTTCTGCTTTAAGGTCATGCATAATCTTAAATCTGGAAGTTAATACCGGTAAAAATTGAATTAAATGAAGTTCGATGCATGTCAATTGATGCATATATGAGTGCATGCACCTGTTATTTCATACATGCTGTACATATCTCGAGGTGGAGTCGGCTTATTTCTTGTCAAAACTTAATTTCTTCTTTCTAGTGCAATTATTGTATGGTTTCATTTTGATTACATTATAAAGGGGTTGTCTTATGTTATGTTTAATTATCACAGACTGATACGAAGAAGATATCTGCAGTCTCTATATTCTTTGAGACAATGCCATACAGACTCAATGAGAGCACTGGCTATATTGACTATGACCAGGTAGTTTCTGGTTTCTTATTATAGCTCTTTTCATTTGACTTCTACCTTTACCCTCTCCTTTTGAATGGTGCACTTCTGTAATCATATTCAACATTGTAAATCCAGTTTCTTTTCTAAGAGTTCCTTGTCTTTCGAAGCAATAGTCATGCTGATGACAGAAGGTCCATCATTGATTCAGTGTAAAGATGTCCAGATAACTGTTCATTAGTACGAGACAATATTTTGGAGCTGGCATTGCCTCCATTATTACATTTTTCAGATTATTTTGAAGTTTCTTTTACTTCTTATAACTGATTTTTCATCTGGTTATGTTAGCAAGTGTAAAAGAAATTTATATGTTTATTCAGATGATAAGTACTATTGAAGGCTACTTTACTTCGTGCTTGGGATGTTAGATTCTTATTAACGGGTACCTGTTCTTTTTGAACATTTTGTGACTTTTGATTTTTCTATGCAGCTTGAGAAAAGTGCCACACTGTTTAGGCCAAAATTAATTGTTGCTGGTGCTAGTGCCTATGCACGTCTTTACGACTATGAACGAATCCGGAAGGTAAAATTTGCTTCTTATTTACTTTAGTTATCTATATCAGCTTCATAAATTTTAGAGTAGGCATTTGACTTGTGCCTTTTTGCATATCTTTCAGGTCTGCGACAAACAGAAAGCTATTTTGTTAGCAGATATGGCACACATTAGTGGATTGGTTGCAGCTGGAGTCATCCCCTCACCATTTGATTATGCTGATGTTGTCACTACCACAACCCACAAGTCCCTTCGTGGGCCTCGTGGTGCTATGATTTTCTTCAGGAAGGGTGTTAAAGAGGTTAACAAGCAAGGCAAGGAGGTTAGTCTTAACTGTCGCCTCACCATCGCATCTCTTAGTATTTAACCAGCTTTTTAGGACTCTAATCTAGTTGCTGGCTAAATCTGAGATAAATATCGCGTACTAGCTAGTGTTGAAACTAATAGCCTAATTATATTATGTTAATTCTGAAGGTTTTGTACGACTATGAAGACAAAATCAATCAGGCAGTCTTTCCTGGACTCCAAGGCGGTCCTCACAACCACACCATTACTGGCTTAGCAGTTGCCTTGAAACAGGTTTGATATCCTTACAAGTTACAACAGCATTTTTTTATGCTTTTTTAATTGTATAGCAACTGGCTAAGTTCTTACTCGTCATTTAGAGATATTCCTGAATAAAATATCACTGTGTCCTAACTGATGAAATAAGCTTTTTGCTATTTAAGAACTGAAGGGTTTTGACCTTAGTTCAGAAAACGATTTTGTGAAACAAACAGAATATACTTATTGCCCTGGAATTTTACTATAAACACCTGCAGATAGCACTTTTGATGTCTTATTAAATCTTAATTTTTTTTCTCCGAGTGTGTAAAACTTATGGATTACATAGAGCAGCTAGTCGAGGACTGCAAACTAAAGCTGGAAAAGGTTTTAAAATATACGTGAATGTCATTTATGTATTACTGTATTCAAAGTGTTCTGAGAGGTTTTGAAAGAACGATCTCTCTAGCCAATGGAAATTCTTCTTACTCCTTATTGGCCTCAACACTTTCTGAAATAACTTCAGTAACTCAAAATGCTTACCACTTTTCTCTTTAGTATTTCTTAGGTAAATGTGGAAACTGTTGTGATGGTACTATTTCTAATTATGCTTCTAATCCTACTAAACGCAGGCAATCACTCCAGAATACAGAGCTTACCAAGAGCAAGTCCTCAGCAACTGCTCAAAATTTGCCCAGGTAAGAGTCAATGAGATATGCAGTTCCCGATAGGAGCATATTAGTGAAATCTGTAGTTTATTTTCAGTAATCCATAACTTATGGTTGAGTCATTATCTAAATAATATTGATTTCTTCATTGCTGCTGCATATTTTTCAATCTTGCAGGCTCTAATGGAGAATGGTTATGAACTTGTCTCTGGAGGAACCGAGAATCACTTGGTTTTGGTGAACCTGAAAAACAAGGTAAAGTATGAACTCTTAGGACAAGGGAGAAACCTTCCTCTGTGAGTTTACTGCAAGGACTAGTAAATTTAACAAATGCTTTTGATGAATTAACAAAATAAGCAATACAGTTATATCAATGAGCTCTTAGAAAGATCATATGAGGCAGTAGTGCATGAGCTTGTTACATGTTATGTAGTGGCAGGCAAGCATGTTATGTAGTGGCATCCGTTATGTATTATCGCGAGAGAAATAGTACACCACAAATATTGAGCCTTGTCCTTTCACAGGGTATTGATGGTTCCAGGGTTGAGAAAATCTTGGAAGCTGTACATATTGCAGCCAACAAGAACACTGTTCCTGGAGATGTATCTGCCATGGTCCCCGGTGGCATCAGGATGGGTAAGACACCTCTCTCTATGATATTTTCTTCCATTTAGTTATTCTTCCTTGTACTCAAACTTGATAAAACTGTTGTAAATCAGGAACTCCTGCACTTACTTCTCGGGGATTTGTTGAGGAAGATTTTGTGAAAGTTGCTGAATTCTTTGATGCTGCCGTGAAGCTAGCAGTGAAAGTAAAGGCTGAAACTCAAGGTATGTACGATTCCAGCTAGTAATTAGTATTGGTTATAACACGTTTATGTTCTATGCACTGACGGTGTAGTTAAATTAGCCCACAACAATAGGAACTCTCCATATTAAGTTTGATATGGTAACCTGGAAAATAAAGTAATAACCAGTTAATTTTTACTGATAGTGTAAAAGTTCTTAACAACGTATAACTTAAATCTCATAAAACAATACCTTGTCTTAGATGTCCATCTGACTTTTTAGGTATACATGAGTTCCAAAGTATTTGCCGTTACCTTGTATTATCACTCTTTTAGTTCTTTTCAGGAAGAGACTTAGATTTTGGTGCCTCAAATGCTTTCTTTATTTGACTTTTTGTTTTTAAATACGAACTCCTTTCACAGTCGCCATAATATCATCCAATTGTAGCCATAATATCATCCAATTGTATCAGGGACAAAGTTGAAAGACTTTGTAGCAACACTACAATCCAGTGCTCCAATCAAGTCTGAAATTGCGAAACTCCGTCATGATGTAGAGGAGTATGCTAAGCAGTTCCCTACAATTGGGTTTGAAAAAGAAACAATGAAGTACAAAAAGTAAGAGTACATACACAAGGTACGTCATTCAGGGATACTTTGTTTAGTCATGGACTGTGTCCTTTGACTGTGATGAGCCATATAGTAACTGAAGCTTATAAAAATATATTATGGTACTTCATATCGGATAGACTATGATGTGAAAGCGTGATGATCATTTTCAATGTTTTGAGATTGGGATTTTATTAGCATAATACTAATATGGATCTCCAACATGTTCATGTTGGTTTTGTGAGAAGTAGTTCACATCATATTTCTGTTACTGCACGTATGGATAAAATTCGATTGCCGCCAGAAACAGGAAAACTGTTGAATGCTATATCTTTTTTTAGGGAAATACGTCTCAAGTGATAATTTCCCCTTTCTCCTTACGGAATGTTTTGTTCTCCTTTTCTTTCAAAGAAAAAGATAATGTATACAGATATATGCGATTCATATTGATTTTGTGTAGATAGATGATAAATGCAAAGATACCACAGCATTAATCAGAATAAACTTAATGATTATATAAAACTTCCATCCAAAGTTTCCAACAGATAGACGACTAGATGACAGATTTGTTTATGAAGTTCCAGACCATTCAGGAACACGTTTGAATCTAAGTGCAGCTTATAAGCTGATCAGAAATTGACCAACTGATGAAATGTTGTCACACGGTTGAAATGTTGAATCTTGTTGGTGTGCTTGTCACATTTCAGATTTACTCCTTTCTATACCTATCGAATGTGGTTCTTTCCTTGCTCTTCATATTCAATTGCAGCTCATTTATTTTCTTTTCATGTCTGTGGTTTTTGTTGTTCGTGTAACAGGCACCTGATATCCGACTTCATAAATGTGAAAGGCAAAGAAAATCCAGCCATGGCTTGCTTTCACGTACATGATTCTCATGCTTATGTATGTAAAAGTCCAGCAGACGTTGGTTCCCATGTATGCCAATTTGTATATTAAACACTTACAATCCAACAGAGATCTTCTTGAAGCAATAAACTCTTGTTACCTTACATGAGTCTTGTTCATTTACAAGTGGGATTCTGTTATCTCAATTCTCAATGCTCTGCTTCATTATATTACTAGAACAACTTGCAATAAACTCTTGAAATTATAATCTAGTCTGAGTTCACATCAGAATTTAGATAGATCTGCACTTAAAAGCTGACTTAATATTGTTTTTGGGACGGAGAATGATGGTACCATGACTATTATCTCGCATCAAATGAGAGGACTGCCTTGAACAACCTATAAGTTTAAACTCTTTTTTTCTCTCTTTTAAGACAAACAATGATATCACCACATTCCTAACATATCTTTGGCACCTATAAGTTCCCTGTCATGTCTCACCTTCAAGACATGTTTAAGATTACCTCCTTCCTATGTTTAAAAGAAGTTGGACAGAAGATCGAAGTGGTATTTAAGTTGCGCCTCAAATCAGCATGAACTTAAGTTTAAATGAAAACAGGTCCAAAAGTATAGGTAAAGTTGAGTTTTTGAGTAATTCAAATATTGTTAGAAGAAAAGTATATTTCAAAGAACCTTTTTATAAATGAATAACGAAGAAAGAGTAGGAAAAAATTTATGACATTAAGAAGTAAATAGTATAATTATCCGATAATGTAAAATATTCCGTAGAAAATAAGTGTATACGGTCAAAATCAGGCTTGCCCTTTTGTGCAATTGATCGAGGATGGAGCATGATAAGTTAGGGATCGACTTCGATTTATGATGCAGAGTCAAGTTGCCGAGTTCGAGACTTTGAGACCGATTAAGATCGAGATCGACCAAGGTCGATACCTAATAAGATGGAGTTCGAGGGAAGCTTACTGGGTTGAATAACGGGAAGACGGAATATTCGCAATCAGGCAAAGATCACGGCATAAATCTCGGCACGTATCTAGAAGAGGCCGATTAATTAACCAATCATGAAATTTCTTACAGTATTTAGAATTGTACCAAGAGAAGGACTCCCCTACTATATAAATGGGGACCTGATCATTTGTAAGGGACATCATATTCACGTTACTGAAAGCAATATATTCTCTTTTCTCTTAAGCTCTCAATATTTCTGTTACTTTGTTCATACTTTCCAATGAAACATTCACTTGATTGGAGGGCAACCTAGCTCAAGAATCAAAGTTATACATCTCATTTGATTTGCTTTACTTATATTTGCAGCTAAGTTCAGTATCAACTTACGTTTTCTCTCAGTTTGTGCTAAATAAATCACGTATCTTTAAAATTACAGTATAAATTCAATTGTTATCCATTTTTAGGGTAAACAGTTTGGCGCCCATCATGAGGCTAAGGATAATGGTGATTGTCTGGTACAAATTTTCGTAACACACACTATTTTAGGCTTGCTCTTTGAAGTGTCTTTGATTACAGGATTAAAAGATATCAAACTCTCAATCACCTCAACACATTGACAATGATCTCAGCCACTACGGCAAGAATGAGAACATTGCACAAGGAAATTTTGTACCCCATGCTGGCCTAGATGGAGTTAAGGCTATTGATCTAATCGACGTCAGTTCGCATATAGACATCAATGGAAATTTAGCCGTCGATCCCGAAAGAAGCATTCATGAGAGCACCTGATTAGCTACTCAGAATGCACATGGCAGTAATGATGGCAGGATCAGCCTACGGGTAATCTTAGAAATGTTGCAGGCCCAACATGCAGCAATAGCTCAGCTCCAAAAATCAGAACCAAACACCAAGCAGGGTCAAACTCGAGCCATCCTAAGAAGTTGTACACAGGGTCGAATCGGCTTAGAGAAATAATGAGAATGAATTGGAGACCAATCCTGCTATTATAAAGATGCTCGAAGAACTAAAAAAGTGAATCGAGATAGGGGATAAGAAGATCGAGGAAAATGATAAGAATGTGGAAACCTATAACTCCAGGGTCGACCAAATCCCAGGGGCATCACCGATATTGAAAGGACTAGCACTACAAGAAAAAGGCTTATTAGGGACCAATATTTAGCGACAAGTTTTATATATGGTCCCTGAAAGTATAATTATAGGGATGAGGTTTTTTTTTGGTCTCTAATACCCAATTATTTTTTTAAAAAACACTACCAGATTTATTCTAGTCTATATAAAATTTAATATCTGGTCTCTAATACCTGATTTTAGCGGGATAGGGGCGGGAATCTGAAAAATAAAGTTAAAAAACCCTCCAAAAATATTTTTTCATTGTGAAATCCCACTAGAAATTCACTTTCACCCTAAAATCTAAAATCACTTTCACGGTACAATCCCTAATTAAGCGGCAGACTTCAATTTTCTTCAAAGTTCATTAGGTTGCAAAATTCATCGGTCAGAACTTAGAAGGTTGGCGTCAAACTTTCGATCTCTCTCCAAGGGACTTTACACAAACTCTACCACTGGATTATCTTCCTAATCAAAAGTAAGTTTAATTTCTTTCTCTTTTATCTGTTTCATTTCCTTTTTTCTTTTTCTTGCGTTTTTTATATAATCATAAATTGAGTAATGCAATTTTCTGTTTCTTTAGTTGTTTTCTGCAATTGGGTTGTTTAGAGTACTGATAGTTATTGTGTGAGTGATAGAAGTTAGAGTATTAGTGTAAAGATGGTGCTTGTGGGTCAAGGAGGATAAATTTGAGTTTTTCTTGTGTAGTTTCGTCTCTGCGATAGTTTTCTCCTTTGCGATTTGTATTATACAATTCTTCTAGGGACTTACTTGAAGGGTCATGAGTTTGACTCCCAGTAGGGTCGCTGCTAGCAGCAGTCCTACGTTCAAAAATCTTGTTATCCCCTAACCCCATCACTATGGGCTTATTCAATATAATAAAACCTGCAATATAAAGAAAAAGATGGAGACTTTAGTTGGAATTCAAATGATTTGAGATAAAATCTAGCAAAAATGGACTGAATCACATTGCTGAGTTTAACAGTAAAAAATTTTATATGTACACACACTATGGGAAAGGGATGATAAGACGATCTACTAGTTCAGAAAAAGAGGTGAATGGTGGGTACTAGAAAAAAGAAAAGGAGAACCTGTGGTTTTGGTGGAAAGATTGATCGATAATTGCATCAAGAAAGATCCTTCACATCGCCCTGGTATGGATGAGATTTTCCGATCTCTTTCAAAAATTATGGCAGCCACATACACTTGGGAAATGACATTTTGTATTTTAGTATCACTGCGTAGATTGCCTAACTGAATGTAAGGTTTTCTTTTATTTTTTGTTTTTCCTCCTCCCACGTCTCTCAATGAGTACGATATGTCATGTTATTACTTTATTTATTGATTTTGAAGAGTTATTGCACCATTTACTCAGTTTAACATTTCAATCAAGCCACCTTGTTTTCTCTTGTTATGTTCTTTCTTGCTCTGTGTAATGCATGTAGTGCTCCTCATGTTCTAGAGATATTGTAGAGGATAAATTGGTCCTAGTCTAGTAAGGTAGTTCTTTTTGCTTTAAACTAACAAACTAGCGCGACTTCATGCATAATAAATGTCTTGCTAACTGCTAAATCCCTTAACCAAAACAGTAAAAAGGACTAAACTTGCCTTAAAACATGGATGTAGGAAGCAACTCGTGCAGTGGCAATGTATCACTAGTTCCGTCTTTTGTTTCTGCATCTCATATAGTTGGTAGCTATACAACTAGTGAACACAATAGAGCAACCTGGTTGTCAAGCCATCGTGTGTTGTATTGAAGCGTTGATTCAGCAAAACATCCATCAAGTATAAAGAAATGATAACTACTTGAAGGAATATACTTGTTTGTATGTTCCACTGAAGCCACAACAATGGACTAGTCTAGCCATCTGAAAATCATTTATTAATAAGATCATCTTTGGGTTCTAGAATTCGAAGATGAAGAACCATAAGGTATATGAAGAGTTTTTGCACATGATGATGGCATAGGTACAGGGTCAACCTATGGAAAAATTTGAAACATTGACAGTAGCTTTCAAATCCAATAAGTAAATACATATCTAGGAACACAATGAAGGCAAGGCAGGCTGCCTACAACAACAACAACCCAGTATAATCCAACTTAGTGGAGTTTGGGGAGGGTAGTGTATACGCAGACCTTATCCCTAGCTGTTTCCAAATAGACCCTTGGCATCCTTCCCTCCAAGAACTTCCCACCTTGCTCTTGGGGAGACTCGAACTCACAACTTCTCGGTTGGAAGTGGAGGTTGCTTACCATCAAGGCAGACTTCCTAGTTGTTTTATTTTTTAAACTTTATTTTATCTTATGTAAAGACCAAAAGGCTATTGGTATTATTTTATTCATGAATGCTCTATCTATGGCTAGTTTCCATGTTTCCATTGCTGCTTTTCTGGGTTTATTCATCTTCATTTTCTTATTAAATGTACTGATCTTGAGTAAGAAACCTCCTTATAACCTGGGAGGATTGAGAAAAGCTGGAAATTGATTAACATACCTCATTAATTCACTTATTATAAAAAAAAAAGTCCCATTGAGTAAACTAGGCTAATGGAAGTCCATGCAGACAAAATCAGACAAAAGATGATAGTTTAAAGAATGATATCAAGATTCCTAAAACCTTAAAGTAGTTTAAGTGTTTAGTTGCTATTTTTGGCTACGGAGAATGAACCAAAAACTTATTGTTTTATTATTCACCAAAAAAATAAAAAAGAACAAAACTATGATGGTGTATTTGGGTTTGGGGTTAATAAAATTACGCTTGTTGATATTTGTGGTCAGTTATATATGACACACTGACCGTCACAAGTGTTACATCCTTAGTCTCAAACTAAGTGAACGTGCAGCTTTACAAGACAAATTGCCCCTGGCAGTGTGGCAAACAATGCTATGTACCTATCTAGTTTGTTGTTTGGCAGAATGGCCATGCTTGCTTAACATATTAACCAGCTGTTGTGTCAAAGGATGACTATGTTTGGACTGAGACTGTCTTAAATGGCATGACATGCATAGTGAGGATACAAATAGCCGATCCTAATTTTGTTGTGATGAAGCGCAGTAGTTATTTTTGTTTACATTAAGTTGTGATAAGTTACAGTCTACTTTCTTTGTTGGCTTTAGTTAAACAGTACCATTTGGCATATAATGATTTCAATTTTCAGTTATCTATTCCTGGATTTATTGTAGAGGATGCCTTTAATAAGCAGCTGCATCTTATTTTCTTGCATGACTTTACAAAGTAGAAAACATGCACTAGACCCGCTCATCAAGCTAGGTCAACAACTGATGATGCAATACAAAAGTTTCTTAGACGATATTGCAAATAGACCATGAATCACCATTTTGAAACTTCCCTTATATGCTAGTAATTGTTTAATACTTGTTAAGTGTAGTAGGATGCAATGGTTGTTAGATGAAAAGATCGTTTAACTATAAAATTACTCCAGTTCATAAGTGGTTTACATCAGTGTGGTAGCATGAGTTTTTCAATGACATATGGTGTTTGAATTTACACAGAAGACCATTTTATGTTTTCACTTAACTTACAGATCTCATAAGAGCATGAATCTCAACTTACTCAGTTGCCACTGCATCACTCTGAACCAATAGAATACTATGGAAACTTTTCTTCTTATTCTTTTCATAAGTTTCAAACACCTGAAGTAACAAGTATGCACCAATCTATTAAAATAAAGTCACATATCTTTGGCCTTTTAGTTGTACGAACTGACTTATCATTGCTGAAATGCAAGTTTTCTGTGCATCTAACCTTTAAGACAAAAACTCAGTGATTTAGCTATGAAGTGTCTTATTTGTTTTAAGACAAAAACACACTTGTTAATTCTGAAACAATTGAGAAACATATGCATTTGGTTATTCTTTACTTTTAGTTATTATGGGAGCTAACAAAAATCTCTCTATATACTTTGTAGGCTCAAATCAAGGAATTAGTGCAGTCCGAACCGTCACTTCCTAGCGTAGAAATTGTAGAAAAATGCTTTGGAACTCAAAGTCATAGTCATATATTTGACTTCGGGGGTGGATTAAAGGCGAAAGATTTGAAAGGTGGAACTTCCTCAAAAACTGAATTATTGGCTAAGCTACGTTCAACTCAAAATGAAAATTAGTCTTTGAAGGATCGTTTGTCTAACTTTGAAAACGAGATGAAAGAACTGAAGCAATTATTCTTAGCGCAACAGCCTCCCGTTCAGGAGAATGACTATTCGGATCCTTGATAATACCAAGTGAGTAACAACTTACCCGAAACATCAATTTATTTTGTTTATTTAAGTATATGTATTATACATCATTTGCAGAATTTATATCTTCCATTGATTACGAGTTTGCTGGTTGTGCATAGGGAAACAGTTGGCAATAATAATTATAATTATATGCAACAATATTTAGTTAAACATTGAGAAATTCAGGTAGATTAAAAATGTTAAACAAAGCTGAATTTTCAGGCTACAATTTGCTAAACATTGGTTGAAGGAGAGATTTCCCCCTTCAACTCTTAAAAATAACTCAAATCAAGAAAAGGAAGTAGGTTGAAATTACTACTAGCAATCAACTGTACAGTTAACAAGGATCAATATCCATCAGTCTCTGTCTCGCATGTTATCGCTGCCAGAATCTATTAAGATGGTAAGCCGTCTAGCGGTCTTCACAAACTGATTACAATAAGAAAAAGCAAGCGAAAGGACAATGTCAATAACTGCCCTTGTGAACATTATTAAAACAAACATAAAGGAATATGTGGCTTAGAACTTCACCTGGATGGTTAGTCTCCAAAACTGGTAGGTTAGTTTTTCCATAAAACAGTTCTCCATACTTGTCAAGAGACTTTACATTTGGCATATGTTTGTTACTGTATAGCTCTTCATTGAATTACATTTGTCCCACTCAGATTCTTACTACTTTTAGTATAGCAATTTAGTTTGGTGACTAATAAATACTGAAATCAATGTTGCAGCTTTTGCTGATCATTTGAACTTGTGGATTTGAACATTCAAAGGAGACATATCACCCTATATATACTGGATATTAATTATTCTGTTGTTGTAGTAATGAGAGTGAATTACATATTCTTTAGTCTTGTGCACTGACTTTCTCTTTCTTCCTATTACATCACGACCAGCTTAACTAATAATGATCTGATGAATTTTGTGATTAAAACTGAAACAAAACAAAAGAAGAAATTTCTATTTTAATTACTCTTTCCCCTCTTATTAAGATGTTTTCTTGTAAGCATAACCTTTTATTCCCAAATTAGTACACAACTCCTTTTGATGTCACAACAATGCTATGAGCCGGGCAGCTATAGAGTGTGATTTTCATGCCTGGAACATGCTTCTTCTGCTAGTAAAAATCTAAGCACAAGCTTCCAGGAGCTCCCACATCTTTGCTAGAAATTCTGTTGTTGCTCCTTAGTCATTGGGTTAAAGATAGCTTTTCTGGCACATATCAAGAGCTACTAGCTCTGCTAAGGAGAGCTAATAATCATGGGCAAAGTTTGTAGGCTGCCGAAAGGAGCTGGATGCCTGCAACACGTTACATATAAATCGATAGCATTATCAATTCTAAGTCTAATGCTTTACCATACAGACTTCCTCACCCGAATTTCCTAAAGTTTCTCAGGAGATGAAAGATGCATTACCAACATGGCAACAAATATTTGCACATCTAATGCCACAAAACCAGAATGCCCTCTTGTTTATGCAAGCAGTGGATTCTTTATTATAGATGGTTATTCTTAAAAAGAGATTATTGGAAGGAATCGATAACAATTTTTCTGCTTAACCTAATGTTTTCTATGTATATCTTTCAGTGAGTACATGTAACTCATTTGTCAGTACCTACTATTATCCATGATTTTGTTCCATCCACAGTGTTATAATTTTTCTAAATAATTTTTTTTCTTCTACAAGTTTTAGATTTTGAAGTTTACAAGAAGCAAATTTTTGATGACATAAAAATTGACCATCTCTTTGCTGGGAATGTCAAAAAAATTGTACATTACAATCGAGGGATATCAGTGATATGTTGTATTTTTTCTAAGAGTTTATGAACACAATACTGTGACTAGATTACATCATTAATGTATGGTGCAAGTAACTGATGTTGATCATTTTTTATAATAATTATATGAAAACAGTATCATCTTTATTTTAATTACCTAATTTTCTAGTTGAAAATTGAATGTAATTTTAGGACGTGACTTGTTTCTTTAGGGACTACTCTATTAGTCCTTAAATCCTTTAGAAGTAGAAAATCTGGTTGCTAAATCTATAGCTTTGTAGTGCTGGCATGTTCAACTTAAGGACCAACTTTAAACATTTCGCCAAAGATATAACGGCTACCTTTTAAATGGTCGCGAAACATTTTAACGACCAGCTTTAAGTTATTCGCAAAAATATTTTAAGGACCAGGAATTTAGTCCCTAAAATATGCAAATAAGCACCAGAAACATGGTCCTTAAAATCATTTAAGGGCTAGTTTTAAACTGGTCGCGGAACAATTTTAACGATCAGCTTCCAATCTCGTCCTTAATGACCTTTAGCGGCGGAAGCTATAAGGGCCAGATTGGCTGGTCGCTATTGAATATTAGGGACCAATTCCTTACCTTTAGGGACCAATTTTCCCTTCGCTATTAAGCATTTTTCTTGTAGTGCAGATACTAAAAAGTTTGAACAAAAACCTTTCCCCCCAATTGCATCTCTGAAGCCAATCCCCAAGAAGTTTTGTATGACCGAGCTTCCTAAGTATAACGGGATGACTGATCCGAATGAACGCATCATCTCGTACATGTGCACCATCAAAGGAAATGACTTGGAAGATAACGAAATTGAATCCGTATTGCTAAAAGAATTCGGGGAGACTCTATCGAAGGGTGCCATGATATGGTATCATAATTTACCGCCTAATTCTATTGTCTCATTTGCTATGCTTGCAGATTCTTTTGCAAAGGCACATACCGGAGCCATTAAGGTCACAACAAGAAAGTCGAACCTTTTCAAGGTAAAGTAGAAGGATAACGACATGCTTAGGGAATTCGTATCTCGATTCCAAACGGAACAAATAGATTTTTCACCGGTCACCGACGATTGGGTTGTTCAAGATTTCACTCAAGGTCTTAACGTTCGAAGTTCCATATCTTCACAACAGTTAATGAAAAATTTGATTAAATATCCAGCTGTCACTTGGGAAGATGTACATAACCGATATCAGTCGAATATTAGGGTCGAGGGATGATCAATTGGGGACTCCTTTTGGGTCCGTTTATCCTAACAGGACCGTGGATAGGATCAAGAGGGATATCGACCGAGAACCAAGGTTGAATAAAGAATGATATCAACCATATAATGGAGACCATAGAGGTAGCGGATCTTGGCAAAACTTTGCACGAAATGAGAGGAGAAATGATCGAGGTTAAAGTTTACGGGGACTCATGAGTAAGAGTGGTTTCGATAGGGATGACGGGTCCAAAGAAGCATCATGATTGTCAGAATATAAATTCAAGGACCAGTAGTAAAATGCACCAAGGTGTTGATCCTAAGGGAGAAGCGAACTCGGGATTACGTACTGAAAGGAATCGTGTCTTTTGATGACGAAGATGCGGAAGGGATCGAACAACCCACAACGATGCACTGGTAATATTTTTACTTATGAATAAGACTCAAATTAAACGTGTTTTGATTGATCCAGGTAGCTCATCCAACATTATTCGATCGAGCTTCATAGAACAGCTCGGCCTACAATATCAGGTTATACCCTCGACCCGAGTTCTAAATGGCTTCAATATGGCATGCGAAACCATAAAAGGCGAGATAAATTTGCTAGTAAACATGGTTGGGACCATCCAAGAAATGAAGTTCCATGTGATCGAGGGCGATATGAGGTATAATGCCCTATTCGGGAGACCGTGGATCCATAACATGAGGGCAGTGCCTTCGACTCTTCACTAGGTTCTAAAGTTCCTAACGCTAGAGGGAGCCAAAACAGACTACGAGGAGTAGCCTGCCGCCAAGGAAATGTTTGCCATCGACGAAATGATACCGATATCGGTGCTCTCATCAACGAAAGGGTCAATTTGAAAGGAAACCAGGAGGTCAAATAGCAACCATAGATACCAGCTTCGACCCAATCAGGGAAACAAGGGACTGCCGGCAATGATGACTACGGAGTTCCTCGATCCTTCATAGTCCCCGATGATTCCGATGCTACCAAGTCAATGGACAAAGATCTAGAACAAATCATACCGGTCAAACATCTTCCTGATCAAAAGGTATACTATCGATGCCCCATTTTTCTTAAGAAATCGGGTTTACGACATTTTGGGAGGATAACTATAACGACCCGACCGGTCGTTTCGAGCCCAAGCGCGTCGTTCAACAGTCTTAGGCCATGAGCAACTTCGTTTTAGGTATTGTGACTTGTTCGCGTGGTCGGAATTTAAATTCAGGAAGATCGGAGTTAAATTTGAATGAAAATTCTCATTTGAGAAGCTTAAAGTTGAAAGAATGATCTAGGATTGGAATTTTAAGTAAACGACCTTGAAATCGGGATTTGAAGGTTCCAGTAGGTTCGTATGATGATTTTGGACTTGGGCGTATGCCCGGATTGGGTTTTGGATAACCCGGGAGTATTTTGGCGCCTATTGTGGAAGTTAGCATTTTTAAAGGAATTTCTAAAGTTTGGCTTGGAGTGCATTTCAACGTTATCAATGTCCGTTTGGGATTCCGAGACTGGGAGTAGCTCTGTATGGTGATTCTGGAGTTGGGAGCGCGATTGAAAGTGAATTCGGGGGTCCGCAGGTCATTTTGAAGCCATTTGGCTAAAGATAGAAATGTGAAGGTTTTTGAAAGTTTGACCGGAGATTGACTTTTTGATATCGAAGTTGGAATCCGATTCTGGAAGTTAGAGTAGGTCCGTAATGTCAAATATGACTTGTGTGCAAAATTTGAGGTCAATCAGACGTGATTTGATAGGTTTAAGCATCGGAAATAGAAGTTGAAAAGTTCAAAGTTCATTAAGCTTGGATTGGAGGTCGATTGATAATTTTAGCGTTGTTTGATGTGATTTGAGGCCTCGGGCAAGTTCGTAATGTGTTTTGAGATTGGTTGTTAGGTTTGGTTGAGGTCTCGGGGGCCTCGGGTGGATTCCGGGTGGTTAACGGATCGAAATTGGAATTTGGATATAGTTGAAGGCATCTGGTTGCTGGTATTTTCGCGTCTGTGATTGGTTGACCGTAGAAGCGGCATCGCAGAAGCGAACGAGGAGCCGCAGATGCAGTTTTTGATCCAAAGCTTGAGGACTGCAGATGCGGTCTAAATTCCACAGAAGCGGAAGAGAGGCCCTTGGGGAAGGACCGCAGATGCGGTCAAGGCTCCGCAAAAGCAGAACCGCATCTGCGGTGGTATAATCACAGAAGCGAAAAGGAGGCTAAGCCAGGGAAGCCGCAGAAGCGGCCTGCTGTCCGCATAGGCGGCTATAATTCTGCAAAAGCGGAAATGTCTGGAGGCAAAAGCTTGTTTTAAATCGCGATTGGGAGTTCATTTCTCTCATTTTTCATGGCTTGGGGCGATTGTTGGGGAGCTTCAAAGAGGGATTTTCATCAACAATGTTAAGGTAAGTTATTTTTACCTATTATGAGTCAAATACATTAATTATGTATGAATTTTAGTATGACAATGGGTAGAAAATTGATGGTTAGAGGAAGACCTAGAAATATTGTGTTCTTGGAATTTAGCCACGATTTTGGGTATGGAATTAAGAGAAAATTATATATTTGAGTTCCTAAGGTCATGGGTAAACTTTATCTTCGAAAAATTTTGGATTCCGGGCACGTGGGCCCGAAGGCGTTTTGGTCAACTTTTTGATCGGGGTTAGGAATTTGTTATAAATTGGATTGTAATGAGTACCTTAGCATATATTAATGGATTTGTATCGCCATTGGCTAGTTTTGGAGCTTTGGGCGCCGGTTCGAGCCTTCGGAAGAATGTAGAATGCCAATTATGGATCTTCGGAGCGAGGTCAGTCTCCTTTCTAATCTTGTGAGGGGGAATTTACCCCATAAGTGAGTTGAATTGGTTATGTGCTCCTATTTGTGGGGGATACGTATGCACGAGGTGACGAGAGTCCATGCATAGCTACTATTATGTTATTGTCCGGGTAGTCTAGGACCCAAAAGCATGTTATACTTGAGTAAATTATGAACTCACTGATGACTTGAATTGTTTAAATCACCCTTGATTAGTAAACAAATTTAAAAAGAGATTAAACATCATTTCCTGAATTGTTAAACTGAGAATTTGCTTATTTGGATAATTACTCCTCAATAAAATTCTAATTGGCTATTTGAACATGTATCTTACGTGTACCCGCGTCGCATGGATGATTCGCGAGCGGGGTAATAAATCACATTAAATTAATAAATGGATTTTTAAAGAGACTTAAGCTTCATTTTCTCAAATTATTAAAGAGAATTGGCCTTTCTTGGATAATTGATCCACGTTGAATTCTTGACTAATTGTCTGTCTGTGTGTGTTTATTTTTGGACCGGGCCAAATGCCTCGACAGATTAATAGATGCATCTATAGGCGCGTCGTCGACCCTCGGCAAGTGCACATTTATTCTTGTTGGATCGGGTTGTCGCCTCGGTATGATTTGCGCATGCTTGTATTGTTGCCTGGACTTATTTAAGTCGTTACATGCCTCATTCTGGCTCGAGATCATCTGGTTAATAATCAAAAGAAATCTTGGAAAATTTCCTATGAAAGAATTACATGTTTACTTGTTCCCTCTATTTGGATAAAAATCATGTTAGAAAATAAATCCACTATTTGATATGTATATTGAGAATAAATAACCGTTGGACCATTAGAGTGTGTCAAAGTTGACCATCTCGTCTCTACCCCTTCGGGATTAGGTGGGACACTCACTGAGTACACGTTGATTACATACTCATACTATACTTCTGTGCATTTTTGTTGCACAGGTATATAACTCCAGTAGCCTATTGGGCGTAGCAGCATGGATGATGCTGGGACTAGGTGAGCTGCATCATTGAGACGACCGCAGCTAGAGTAGTTCCTTCCAATGTACTGTACTTACTTTCCATCCACTGTATTCGGGGCGGATGTTGTATTTTATTTCTCTTATCAGTAGTCGCTCATGTACTTGTGACACCGGGTTTCTGGGATGGGTTACAACGAATTTGTATTTCTGGGATGGGTTACAACGGATTTGTACTAATTGTTATCATTTAAATTTGAATTCTAGTAGTGGACTCTTATTTATAAAAATGGAAGGCTTTTAGATTTTCAAAAGTATTAAAAGAAGAATTAATTAATAAGTTAGTTGGCTGGCCTGACAAAGGTGTCCAGCGCCACCATGACCCTTAGTGGATTTTGGGTCGTGACAACAACTCTTTTCCCTTTCGGGGTTTGGGTTAGAATTGGAGGTTGAAGAATTGCCACCTAATGATTAAGTGCATTAGGACACTAAAAGGGGTTCTTTGAGTTGGAAAACCAAAGTTTGGGTAAGGGCTAGAAATTGTCTCAAAGGGAAGGTGTTAGGCACCCTTCAAGACCTACTAGTGTGGTTCCAGTCCATGTTATAATTGTGACTTCAAGTAAAAGTAACAAATAAGCATGTACAGGCTCAACTATGATGAATTAAAGTTTGCAAGTAAATTAAAGTTTGAAGAAATAGGAAGGGCACGAGTTTTGGAAGAAAACAGCTTGAAAGTTCTGAAACATGCCAAAAATAAACAAATAAAGGGAAGGGGGTCCTAGGTTTACAAATAATATGGATCACCCCACACAACACTCGGTAACCGTTTACACACGTGGTGTTATCGCATGGTCATCATATCCATATCTACCCTTTCCCACCCCCTTTAGGTATTAAAGCGCAGAATAGTATCGTTGCTTATTGCATGATATTACCCGTCCCAATACTATTAGTCTCAGAGGCATTAGGGACTACTAATCCTAAGGGGAGGGTGTTGGGCTTTTCATAGTTTAAAAGGATAAAAATCTAAAGCGACAAACAAAACACATACGCAATTAAGGGTGAACAAGTAGCAATTAAAGGCTCAAACAGGCCTTCGCATTTAAAGGAACAAATTGTTTAGCATGTCTTACAAATACTAGTTAGGTCATTAATTAGTCTTAACGTAGGAAGTGTGGCTGATTTAACACATATTTTAAGATAAGAAGTCCGAATTAGACCTTCCTGCTGGTTGTAATTATTAAAGACTGGCAAAGTCGATTAATCACCTACATGTTTGCCTAGATGAGGCCTGGAATTGGTATCTAATATTTACAGAAAGGCATGCTGATTTTAAAAGAAGAATACTGATTTAAGAAACAAAATCTGTAGATATTAAACGACATTTTTAGTACTGATTTTCGACTTGTAAACGAGTTAGACGATTCAGATACATTTAGTTATCCCTATAGGCATGCTTTCTAAGCGTGATTGATTTTAAAACATTTATAAAAGTGCAGGAGTCCTATAAATATGGTATCTAGAGTGCGTTTTGTTATTTTGACCTATAGACTGTTTGCCTAATGTGTGTATGCGCAGAAACCTATAGACATAATTTCTAATGCAAATGATCAACTTATAGATAGGATTTCTATATGCAACAATGAACAACTTATAGGCATGATTTCTAATGCAATAATGAGCAACTTATAGGCATGATTTCTAATGAAATAATGAACAACTTATAGGTGTGAGCACGTGATTTTTGCCCTAAGCAAATTATTCCTAAAAATACAAACAAAGTGATTTTTAATTTTTGTTGATATTGATGCCATTTTTGTGTTAAATAGTTGCATAATAATTCATAAAAAATATACA
>MU710154.1:100795-111529 GCA_026770625.1 Nicotiana glauca | reverse complement strand
CCAAGTGGTGATAGAGTTGATCGGGAGTGAATTTAACCAAGTCTGAGCTGCCCCGGTTACTGAGAATGGGAATAAAAGCAACTTGATAGCTTCAGGAGTCATGTTCGGTTGCCTTTGGGTCATGCAAATTGACAGGAAATTTTTCAAGTGTTGTTGTGGGTCTTCAATGCTTGACCCGGAGAACAATCCCTTATTCTGTAGCAGATGTAGCATGTTTTTGGTGATTTGGAATGTCTCCACTTGAATTGCAGGCACAACTATGGCAGTGTCCAGATTGTCAACTGTAGGCTGTGCCTAGTCATAAAGTGCAGCTTCTGGCACAAGAGGTGCCACTCCCCTGACTTCCAAGTTAACTTGCTCATTCCCGTTGTTTTCGTTGGCGTTATTCACGTCACCCATGTCAAATTTGAGTTGATTGAGTTTGTTGAATTCCTTTGTTGGCACGGTTCAATGCCCTGAATATTTTCTCGGGGTCTGAAAGTTCTTCTATTAGTTCTCCAGTCCTCGAAGAATTTCTAGGCATACACCTGCTTTCCACAAGATTCCAACCGTTAGAATTTCAATGTAAAGATTGGTAAAGAGAAAACGGATTACTCTTGGAATCTTTGTATTTCTTTCAATTGTAATTGGTAACTGTTAATTCTCCGGCAACGGCGCCAAAATTTAATCACGCTCAACTGAGTCTCACAAAAGACTATGCGGGTGTTACAAATATAATCTAAGTATTGTAACCTAGAGTCGAACCACAGAGAATTAACCCACCAATTACCACTGTCAGATTTACTCAATTCCCACAACCTGTTTCCTCAAACTTTCGGATTCATAATTGTTGATTATCTAACAACTAATACTGAAAATAATAAATACTGAAAAGTAACTACGCTTGTTGTGTAAACAATATAAAGAAGGTCTAAGGTATTGATTTCCCCCGTTGGTCTTTTCCTTGGTTGTATATTTCTTATAATTCGGATTTATCTATCTCTAACAATCATGAACACTCAATTTATCATAATTCTTTCTCAAGCAATTATAATAATCTACTAAACGCACTCTCTCAAGTTACGTTAGCTAATTTCACAAAACAGTTCACTTAGATTGCACCCGGGATTTTGTTATCTCTAATCCAACCCCTAAACCCTCGGTTATGACTCTCGTCTATACTCCGGGAGTGATGTTGTTCATACAATTACCTAAATATGCACACTCTCTCAAGAAGATACACAATAAATAGGAGCGGATAATTGAGGGCCCTTTCAACTATTCCACAATCAAAACGTATATGAACAATTAGAGATTAAACAACAAAACCTAATTATATTGATAAAACAACTAAGTAATTCCCAACAGATTCCATCAAAACCTTAGATTAAGTATTTAGCTACTCATGATAATGGTTAAATCAATAGCTAAAGAATTCATAATCATAAAATTGCAAGAAATTAAGAAGAATAAAAGTAATGGTATTTTTGTGATCTCTCATACTTGTTTCTCTTGCCAACAAACTCCAAAATTAAGCCTTTTTTTTGCTTTGGGCGATTTTCCTACATTATATAAAGGGTTTACAAAACTTTTTCCAATTTACACTTTGAACCATGAAGTATTTGCACAGCACTATGTCTCCCGTGGCCGCGGCGTCGACCATGGAGCTTTCTGTAAAGGACCGCGGCGCGGACCGCGGTGAACCGCGGCGCTGACCGTGGAAACCCCTGTAATTCTTGCTTCCAGCTTTTAATTCTTTTAACTTCTCTTTTGCACTCGGGTACTTGTCAAGTGGGTGATTTCTTTACGTTCTTGCCTCCAAACGCTTCATTTTATTTTTCGTCTATCTTGCATTCCCTGCGAAACCAAATAGCATCAATTCAAACATTTAATCGGCAATTTCCATAATAAAGATAACAACAAAGCATGGGTATCTACAACATAAATAGCCACTATATAGCCTATTATCAATAAGTATACATAAAATAAGAAAAAGCGTCCTTTTCTTGATCGTGGTGATGCTCCTTCACAGCAGTAGTAGAGTCATGGGGATGCTCCTTTAAAGACTCAAACAACTCAACAATTCTAGTAACTGGCACTGATGTGTCCTCTTGCTGCTCCTTCACTGTCTCAATTATCTCCACATTGCCTGCAGGAACAGATATATAATTAATGGATAGTTACTTGCAATGAACATGTATATTTTTTAGGAAATTCAAATATACTTTAAAAAGAACTGACACATTTCTTAATTTTGGAAACAACTTAACTTTGAATTTCTTATTTTGTTTATAACTGCATAAATGTTATAGCATAATAAAATCACTATCTTTTAAAAAATTTATGATCACACCTACCAAGTATCAAGTGCAGAACCAAAAAATGCGAGAATTTAGTGATAAGAATATAAATATTGAAAGCCTCACATTTAGTATCCACCCCTCTTGTCTTAATCTAGATGAACTGTCTTCAATTTCACTGTGTTTCCATACATATAGTGCCATGGGATGAATGACTTGAAAATAATTTTTGTAATGCAATAAACAAGATTATTTCTATTGAACCCAGATTATATCCTTCTTTTTACTACGCTCCCCCCAATTGTTGTACCAAAGTTGCTTTACAAAGTGTGAACAACTTCCGTGCCAAAATTCTTGAGTGAAAGTAAATTTGAGACAGTTCATCTAGATTAAGACAAGAGGGGTGGATAACTGTTGGATTGAAAAATTAAAGTATAAAAGAAAGAAAGAGGAGAAATAAGAAGAACCCTAGTTGCGTTTTAGGAAGAAGATGCCAGAAGGAAGAGAAACGTCCGTTTTAGAGGTGGGGAGCGTTTGTTTTAGGGCTAGGGAGCGTCTGTTTTAGGGTATTACATTTGGGTCTTTTAGAATTAGGGGTGGGTCGGGTCGGGTCGGTAGATTTAAGTCGAGTTTGGTATTAGATAATTAAAAAAGAAAAGAAAAAGCTGGTTCCGTCTAATAAGGGTATATATGCACAATTATTGGAAGGTTTGGACATATTTGAGCCGGACTAATAACGACGGGCATATTTGTTCTATTTTGCATAGTTCACGGTCATATTTGGTCTTTTTCTCTTTTTTAATTTCTCTTATTATATATATAATTCTAAGCCAAAATTATCAAGTCTTCCCGTTGGCCGTTTTTATTCAATGCCAAAGTAAATATGGTAGGCTTGCTTTTATTCCTTTCTAGGTTCCTGTCTTTGGCTGCTCCTTTATTTCCCAACTCCTCCAACAAAGCTAGATCGCATCACCTCCCTCTGCCCGTTGATCATATCTACCTTAGCTTTTGCTTCCCCACCTTATAACTCGAAATCAATTACTGGTCATTTTAGGTGAAATAATAGTTTTGGACACGTGTTTTCTGGTGAAGAAAAAGTGCAAGATAGAGAGATGAGGTTGATCTTTGAAAACAGAAGAAGAGGGAGATTTATGAATTGCTTGAGTGGGTCAGTGGTGGAACTCGTGGATAACATTGATCCTTGAAATTGTCGAAAAAGTACACAATTGTAGGTTTCTGGTGAAATTGGGAAAAGAGTCAAAGACTCAATTCAACTGTTAGTGTACAGATTGTTTTAGTTGCGATGAGTTCAGGAAATCTGGGGCGGCTGCCATTGATGATTGTTGGTAAATTTAAGGGAGTGCCAATTCTACAACAATTACATTTGGAGGAACGGTTGCTCAGGACTTCACATTAAAACTGGTGCCTTGTAAATGATGGAACCAATGAACCCACAATTGTCATGGGTATTTCAAGGTGAACTATCAATTTTCACCCTTTTTTATGGTATGACTCTTTTTTCCATAGTAGTACTTTTGCTAGAATTGTTTCTTGATTGTTTTTATTGGCGGGTTCATTATACAACTTGTTTTGACGACTGGATTTGCACTTTCCTTCTGCTTCACTAATTAATATTTCATCATCTTTAAACTATATAGTGCTTGTAGGAAATGGTGGAGCCAGGAAGGGGATTCGAAAAATACGAACCTAAAGCAATTTAACATATGTGTGTCATGAAGACACTGATAACGAGGCCAGTTTTTCCACTTTTTGATATTTTTTAGGTTGTATATTCTTTGGAGCTAAGCTATCAGTATTAACTGCACTGCTGTTGTGCTAGTTCTGTTCTATCAGCTTACAATTGATGCAACAAGTTACGAGTACTTGATGTATGCCATGGCCATAATGATAGGACATTTTTTGTTGTATGTCTCTAATTAAGTTAATTGTATAACAACATTAACCATTGTCATAGAAAACCAACTGAACTTCTTGAAATCAGTTTTATTTTGCAAGAAAAGATTCCAGTAGTAAAGAGGTTTACTGGAAGAGGCACTGTAATTGTCGATCACAGGACAATTTTTATCTCTGTCATATGAAATAAGGATGTTGTCCCTACTGTACAACCATATCCTAGGCCCATCATGTCATGGAGCACCCAATTCTATAGCAAGGTGTTTCAAAGAGTTAGGGATTTCTCTCTTCGTGAAAATTGTACTTTTCTGCTCCAGGATTATTTTCATTATTGACTGTCCAGCTTTTTGCAGGAAGAGCTGCAGGTTTTCTTCAAGAACCAAACCCCTCCCCCCCAAAAAAAGTGTAACCTTGCCTTTATGTCAAAAAAGGGACTTGCTTTTAAACTTTGTTATGGAGGGAATACTTGCTTATACTTGTTGTATGGTATTTTTGCACTATATATTTCTCTATCTATATATTTGTGAGACTGAGATAGTTTGATATTGTTGCAATTTATTTAACTAATCAAAATACAAAAATAGAAGTTTCAATTGGGTGACAATGTATAAGCATGTACTGGTGCTAAAAACCAAGGTTGAGTGTCAGACTAACAATGCTATTACGCTGCTGTGATGACCCAAAGGGTCATCACCTATTTTTTCATTCATTCCGTGCTTCCGAGATCTTAAAAACCTCATTTTTACTTGCCTCGATTTGCGTGCACAGTCCGGGCGTGTGGCCGGAAGGCTTAAATATGAATTTTGTGTGAAAAATGATAAATTTTGATATTAATATGATTAAAGTTGACTTTGGTCAACATTTTGGGTAAACGAATCCGGACCCGAGATTAGACGGTCCCGGAAGGTCCGTAGAAAAATATGGGACTCGGGCATGTGCCCGGAGTCGAATTCCGAGGTCTAGAGCCCGAGGAAAGAATTTTTCTATTAAATTATTTTTCTGAAATTACTAAGGAAAATTGAAATGAAAATGTATTAAAAGACTATGGTATCAGGCTTGTATTTTGGTTCCGACGCCCGGTTTAGGTCTAAAATATGTGTTAAGTGCTTTCTGTGAAGTTTGGTCGAAATCAGACGTCGTTTGACGTATTTCGGACTATAAGTTTCAAATTTGAAAGTTTATGAAATTTAGAAGAAAATCATGAGTTTGAGGCTTGATTCTATGTATATGATGTTATTTTGGCGATTTGATCGCGCGAGTAAGTTCGTAGGATGTTTTTGAGGTGGTGTACATGTTTGGTTTGGAGCCCCGAGGGCTCGGGTGAGTTTTGGATAGGCATCAGATTGCATTTTCTCATTTGTAAAAATCTGGTATTTTGGCTTCTGCAATTTTCGCAAATGAGAAGCCAGGGTTCGCAAATGCGACGGCCAGCTATCGCAAATGCGAAGGCTGGTTCACAAATGCGAAACCAGCCCAGGTAGGCCAAGCTTCGCAAATGCGAAACCAGGCATCGCAAATGCGATGGACACTGGTTCGCAAATGTGAGACCCAGTTCGCAAATGCGAAGGGTCCACTGGCAGCTTGAGTTCGCAAATGCAAAAAATAACCTCGCAATTTCCAAGCCTGCATTGTTCGCAAATGCGAACCTATGTTCGCAATTCCCACATCCGAGGCCCAGCAAATTTTATACTTAGTCGAATTTTCATCACTTTTCACCATTCTTTCAAAACCCAAACACCATAGGCGATTTTTCAAGAGCAAACTTCATCCCAAATCACTTGTAAGTTGATTTTTACTCAATTCTTTCAATCTTTAACATCATTAAACATGTTTTCCACTTGAAATCAAGGATTTTCATAGGTGAAATTGGGGTTTTTGGGTAGAACCTAGGTTTTCTATAAATTGGGGAGATGGACCTCGATTTGAGGTCCGATTTCAAAACAATTTACATATTTGAGTTCGTGGGGGAATGGGTAACCAGTTTTTGGTCCGAACCTCGGGTTTTGACCACGTGGGCCCAGGGGCATTTTTGGAATTTTTGGAAAAAACTTGGGAAAATTATTTTTATGCATTCAAATTGATTCATATAGTGTTTATTAAAGTAATTGAACAATTTGTGATTAGATTCGAGCGAATTGGATGTGGAACCGCGAGGTAAATCGATAGTTGAGGATTAAGTGGATTTTAAGGCTTTGAGGTAAGTGTTTGGTTTAACCCTAGCTTGAGGGAATGGGAGTTGAATCTTGTTGCTAATTGCTATATGATCGAGTACGATGCATAGGCATGGTGACGAGTATCTATACATTGGTATCTAACATGACCGTAAGTCCTTATAATGTGATTATCATGAATTGGTTGTGAACTCCGTGATTATTGGAGGATTCTAATATGTTTTGAATAACATGTGAGCGGTGATATGATTACTTGAGTCTCTGGAGCGTTGGCTCAAAATAGTAGAGTGGGTTATAAGATAAGAATAGTAAGAAAAAGAAAGCGTTGTTGATTATTCCCTTGCCGGGACATTTGTTGAACTTGTTGGCTTCTTTACCTTGTCGGGATTTCGTCCAATATTTGATTATTTTTATGCCCCGTAATTATGACTGTTGTTTGGGGAGTCAGACTGTTAAATGATATTGAGGATCGGGTTACGCGCCGCAACAATGATATTGAGGATCGGATTGCACGCCGCAACAATGATATTGAGGATCAGGTTGCACGCCGCAACAATGATATTGAGGATCGGGTTGCACGCCGCAACAATGATATCAAGGATCGGGTTGCACGCCGCAACAATGATATATGTGGATCAGGTTGCACGCCGCAATAGTGGTATTTGTGGAGCGGGTTGTACGCCGCAAAAGTGGTATTTGTGGAGCGGGTTGCACGCCGCAACAGTTATTGATACCATATGTTTGTATTAAGTATTGATTACTGGTTCATTGTGAATCTAAGCTTTTTAGTTTGTTACTCGGGATTTCTGTTGATATTGTATTTCCCCATAGCATGTTTCCCCCTCCCATATTGTTAATTGCCTTGTATTCGATTTCTGCTGTATATTTATAACTGCACAGGTTTATGTGGTGTCCAGTCTAGCCTCGTCACTACTTCGCCGGGGTTAGGCTAGACTCTTACCGGCACATGGGATCGATTGTGCTGATGCTACACTTTTGTGCATTTTTGCACAGGTTCGGATTTTGAGGAGCAGCAGCAGCATTAGTGCGGGAGCAGGCTTTCAAATTTACGAGACCGAGGTAGACTTGCAGGCGTCCGCAGGCCCAGCATCTCTTTTTTATGTTCTCTTTTAGACTGTTGCCTCATTGTTTTCGAGACGGACAACTTATATATTTCTTTCAGACCATTGTATTTAGTATATTCTTAGTAGTTCGTGAGTACTGTGACACCAAATCTTGGGTAGAGGCTATGATTGACTGTTTCGTGTTTTGATTTATATTTAAAAATTAGACTTTCGCTATTGTTCTTATTAAATTTTATGTACTATGTTGATTCTATAAACTGTTAAAATAATTGTTTAGTAATCGAAAGGTAATTGAATAGGCTTGCCTTGCTACCACGAGTAGGCGCCATCATGATCCAGATGGTGGGAAATCCGGATCGTGATAGCTGCACTCATCAAGGGAGCTTCCTTTTATGTGGATTTAATTATTTGTGGTGGATAAGGTTCACACACTTTATAACTAACTTCCTGACAAGAAAAGTGCCATTCATTGGATTGGATGCTTCCTTTTCCGTTTTCTTATTTCTTCTTGTTAGCAATATTGTATTCTTCCTTCTATGTGTAGTTGGTTCCCATTTCTATGTACATTGTGTTACTTGGCCTTAAAAGAATTATGAATACTATCTCCCCCATTCTCTTGCCCTGTCTTGATATCCGTCTGACTGCTTATTTTGTCCTTTATTTTTTGTTCTTTCTCTTTTGCTCACACAGAGATATGACTTGAGGAATCCTTGTTTTATGTCTTGCTCACCAGCTTACTAAGACATCTAACTTCATATTGTTTTTTACATGATCACAGACTATGTTTTTGGCAACCGCAAGTTTGGGGGAAATGCTCAATCTATCACAAAAGGCCATTGTATCCATCATACATCCTTTCTTTGGGATTATGAGATGATGTACATGGCTTATCTCAAACTTCCAAAATGTGCTCCTGACTATCGACAGGTTTGCAAAATTTTCAAGTTCTTTGTTCTTCTTGGTAAATAGTCTTGTGAGCCTTTTTTTTATGAACTTTACGCAGCTGATTTTTGAACACTCTATTTCTGGAAACACCGATTTAAGTTGTTGGCAGAATAAACTTAATCGTGTTCAAGATCAATGCAAAATTTCATTCTCGTACACTGCAACATATGGAACGACTATGTAATTAATAGAACTACATTATTATTGAATAATTTCATAATCGTACATATTTTTCTCTTCCCTCTAATATATAGTACATTTAGGTACAAAGAATAGATAAAGAATTTTCCTATAGAAAATAGTTGTGGTGGTGCTTGCACTGCATGCATACTCTTCTAAGCTGATGGTGTGAAGACCTCTAAGTTGGTGCTGACATCATGGTGAAAAGTTGAAGCATGGGTAGTCTTCTCTGTTTCACTTGGCTTGAGGAATGGGTACTAGGATTAATTACTTCGGAAAATCTGCAAAAATTGGCTCATGTCACTGTTAAGGGCTGTCCCAATGTGGTTATAAGATAAATTTACTGAAAGGCTCTTTCATTTGTTCTGAACAAATCATCCCTGAAACTATCGTTGTGGACTTGTGGCAGTGAGCCTAAGAAGTTGTTTACTATCAAGTATACTTGGAAGTTGGCTTGACTCAAAAGGTAAAGCTAGTTAATCTCAGTTTGCAGGCAGCCACAATGTTGAAGTCTGTGGTACATGCATCGTCATTTATTCACATATGAAATTTCAAAGTTTGTCTTTTACGCCTTTGTAGTCTTCTAATTTCCTGCCTATGTATCACCTAATATATCATAATTCTTGGTTGTAACATAAACTCGTGTCCTCTTAACTAACCTCTTGCTTAAGGTCCACATATGAAACTATCCTCTTTTCAAGTGCTCACGTGGGCAATCAAGAACCAAACTATTTTATTATTCTGAATTTTTGTCTGGAGTCATGTCCGTACTAGGAATCCAAGTTCCAATAACTGCATGCTGTTGTGATGAGCTGAACCCAGACCTCCCTCACGATGAGCATGCGCCGCATGCTCTGTGTTTGGTACTGGAGGGGGAGCATGTGATGGACATGCTATGGGACCAAAACATTCTGTTCCAGGCTCCCTGCCTCGACTGCACTGTGCTCTCTTTTCTAGCGATAGTTCCTGGCAATATCACCTCTTTCGGGTCATTTTCCAACAGCCACTTTTTCAATAAATTCCAAGTGACCAAACTTTTTCTGACTATTTTTAGCAAGTTTTGTGATGCCTATTGAATCTTTTTATGTTTTTAACCATAGATAAACTTAAACTGGTTTTCAATCTTAGCGGGCATGTGAGAATGTTAAGTGCCAGTGTTAGAATTAGAATTTTGAAAGAATTAAGTACTTTAGTTGGATATTCTCACACATTGATAAATCTTTATATATGTTGAGTCTGACACCTACAAATAGGGATCTTATTCTTCCTTTTTCTTATTTTTCACATTAGACTTTTCTCTTAGATGTAAATTTCTTCCTCAGATGCTACATCGTAGTACCGTTATATATTTTTTAGCAAACTAAACTAGTAAACTTATTTATTGACGCGTTATTCATAACTTATCAACTAGATGAGATCCACAGTAGTTGGGATCCATTTGTGCTTATCACTTATTCATTTACTCCCTCTCCTGGAGTGCTTGTCCTATTTTTCTTTTTGATATTCAAGTGATATAATCTTTTGCTTATAATTCTCACAATAATTTTCTTCAGTGTTAAGTTGGAAAACTTACATTTAGCTGTATTCTTTTTTGTAAATTCTAAATGTCTGAATGTCATTTAAATAATAATTTTTTATAAATCCACTTAACTCAATCTAAAGTATAATCATATAATTGTAACAAATATTATTAAGGGAAAACAGGAAGATAACTTCCACTTATTATATATGATCCACTGGGGTGAGAGCCTACTTGTGCCTTTAGGAAGTTGATGAGTTCCTTATGTGCAAGATAACTAAAGTTATCCATGATCTTGTCTTATGGAATGCCGTGTCTAAACAATGCCTTTTGAGGTTCTAGTAGCTAAAGTAAATATGGAGGAGCTCTTGTTTGCCTGTTATGTTTGGAGATTCCTAGTCATCTCTATGGTGCATTCACTCTAGGCTCTAACACTGTTAACTCACTAGGAGCCTGAGTATTCTGTGGCTTGAAGGTTTCTAGCCAGATTCGTCCCTGGAGGCCTTTCAAGCCACTGTCTCGACTTCTGGACGTAGAGAATGTTTGACTCAAAAATTGTTGAATATGTTTTAAGCAAATCAATCAATATAAATGAAGGGGTAAATCGTAATCGAAGATAATTGACTCTAGGATGATCTTTG
>MU710154.1:51687-99285 GCA_026770625.1 Nicotiana glauca | reverse complement strand
GGGGGGGGGAGGGGGAGGGGGGAGAAGATTATAATCTTAGAGTGATGAGAGAGGCAATTCTAGAGAGAAGAGAGAGAGACAATGTTAGAGAGATCTTGTATTATCAATAATGAATCCAATGCCGTTTACACAGCTCAGACCCCCTTATATTGTGAAGGGTCTTTATTTAATATTAAAAAGGTAAAAAATAAAGTACACGCTATAGAGGGGCCGACGTGGTCATGAGTTCGTCCCTTGTATTGTCCCCAAGTCATCATTTTAACCGGACTCACATATGTACGGTCAGTCGTGCTGGCTTAGAGGCGTGATCAGTCAAATTCGACCCTATACAGTTAGTCCCTCCGCTCGCCAGGGTCGCAGCGAGATGCGTCCTTGATGGGCGGAATTGATACCTTTGTTTCGGGAGAGTTTAACCTTATTAAAGGATCATGATGCGACAGGTATGAGACAGTCATCATGAATGTCAGATCACCGAAATGTAATGCCTTTCCTCGTGTGACATCAGCGTCCGCAGGCGTCATCATTACACGTATTCTCGAGGTAGGAAATCAATATCTCTGGTGCTTGGTTTCCCGTGCTGGTTCGAATTCTGCTTCTTCAATTCTGGCGCCTCCCATCCTTATAAATAGGGGAAGGGTTTAACCTGATTCAAGTTTTTGATCATTTGCAAAAACATTCCATCCATATTCCAATGTGTTTCCTCATGATCAAAAATCTTCCTTCCCTTTGTTGTGTTGTGCGTAACCCTTTCTTCATCGAGATCATGCCTAAACCTCGCCGAGGTAATGAGAGGATCCCGACAGCTGCCCCGTTGAATGTGCCACCGCCTTCTGATGGTGGAAGGGTGGAGGAGGAAGAGGACATGAGTCCTCTTACTGTGGAAGCGCTGCTGCCACAATGTACCTTATCTCGAAGTGATTTTAGTAAAGACTCTCCCGTTACGGCTTTAAAATTTTCCAAGTCATTTCAAAATCACTTAGATGACCTCTGTGTGAAGTATAGCATAACCACTCACGTAGAGATGATTTCGGCGAGGAGGGATCATATGGATATTCATAGGCCGGGGTATTGCACTTTTTACGAGTACCCATTTTCGATTGGTTACAACCTTCCTCTTTTCCCTTGGCGGTTTCCTTTGCTACAGATTTTGTTCTCTGACTTGTTGAATCTTCCTACATGACCATATCTGTTGTATATGAACGACAAAGTACAGAAACCAACTGCCAAGTTCGGGTTGTGTACCACCCTGCTTATTTTCAAGGAATCCAGGAACCTGTGCACGGCTACGGTCCTTGGAGCAATCAGGTATTGGTGTCTCATAGGAACCTTGGGAGCCCCGATGTATTCGGATATCTCTTTCAGTGTTGGGGTAAGCTCAAAATCTGAGAAGTGGAATACATTGTAAGCCGGGTCCCAGCATGTGACCAAGGCTCTTATGATGTCTCCCCTGGGTATAATCTCCAATAGTTCGGGAAGGCCCCCCAAGTATTTCTTGACTTCGTCTTGCCCTTCTCCACCAAAATCATTCCACCACAGCAGCAACTCCAAAGGGATTTTACTTATGATTGAGGAAGGTTCATTTTGGATTGTGCTCATCCTGCACATTTATTAAGGTGATTAAGCGAAACAGTCATGATTTCATTCTATTTGACTCCAAAATTAAAACTGACTCCCTTTTTTTATTTTTAATTCTAAAGCCAAAAGCCCAACTTTGCAGATACGACCTTTCAGCACCTCCGAGGAAGATTTTAAGGCTGTGCCTGCTAACTGGCCAAAATTGGAAAAAGACCATAGGTGGATGTTTATATAAACTCAGCCTTCTGGCGTCCATTTCGGGAACATTCGGCTATTTTTGACAAAAACGGCATCACCTTACCTATTTACAAAACAAACAAAATTTTGTTCATTTTGGGCTATTTTTGCAAAAAGAAGTTGGACCCGATGGGGGTTGCCTACATATCCCACACCCTGTGAGAATCAAACTGGTGTAATTCGGGCAAACAAAATAAACTATTTTTGAAAACAAACCTTTTTTTTCCCTTTTTCATTGGTAGATAAAACAAACAATTTTTGAAAACAATACTCTTTTTCTATCTCTTTTTTTTTCTTTTTTTTTCTTTTCATTGATAAATAAACAAGCTATTTTTGAAAAACAAGACTCTTTTTTTATTTTTCTTTTCAGTGATAAATAAACAAAATATTTTTTGAAATACAAGACTCTTTTTTTTTTCTTTTTCTTTTTTTTTTTAAAAAAAAACTTCGGCGGAGTTTCGACACTATTTGGGCATTGGTTTTGTTTTTCCAACACATGCAATTAATCTCATTCAACTATTCTTCTCAACTTTTCCTCAGATTTAAAAAGCCGGTCAGCAAGCAAGTCCGAAGCAAATAAATGCACAAGTAATAGGATGCATCAGGATGGTCTGTTTTCATTTCGGGTCACCTGTCCTAGACGGACCCAACCCCTGTGTTTAGTCCCCTAAGTCAAATGCATGTGATGCGAACAAACATTCCTACTAGGGATCCAGCATGAGGCTGAGTTATTCTAAGTTCAAAACCTGGGTATTTTTTCTAGACTGTGTAGCCGAGCGGACAACTAGAGTGGAGGAGGCGGTTACGTACCGGGGACCCGAAAGATCATCCGGCTTAGTAACTTGTCCGAGCCTCTTTCTTATTTCAAGGTATGACACTAACAGAATAGGGAGGCTCGACCAGCGAGCACATCCCCGAAGATAAGAAGAGAAGGGTTTCGTAACAGTTTATATGTCCAGTTCAAATAATATCAAAGCGGTAAAAAGCAATGTTTTGCACACTACTCCTAAACATGTAATAAAATTAGATAATAAACAAAGCCAAATACAACAATTATTCCAAGCTCAAATTCTCGAACCCTAAACCGAAGTTCTGGATTCTTTTTCCCCAGTGGAGTCGCCAGAGCTGTCACACCTCCTTTTTCTACTACTACACCCCCGTAAAGGGTATAATAATAAGGGAGTTATTTTCAACTTGAAGTGACAATCGAAACGGAATTTATTTAAAAGATTCAGAGTCGCCACTTGGGAGATTTATGGTGTCCCAAGTCACCGGTTGAATCCTGAATCGAGGAAAAGAATGACTTTATTTAACAGTCCGCAAACCAAAAATCCGAGTAAGGGATTCTGTTAACCCGGGAGAAGGTGTTAGGCATTCCCGGGTTCCGTGGTTCTAGCACGGTCGCTCAACTATCATATTCGGCTTAAATTACCTGATTTTAAATAATTATGAGCCTATGTATAAATTTTAACTTTTTAACTGCTTTTATTCATATTTTAAAGAGAATTGCAACATCGTTAAAATACGTCGCAAACCACGCCACATAAATGCACATCGTGATTTTTGACATATCTTAACTTCGTTGGAATTTGAATTTGGGTCACATAAATGTGCACCCGAGTTTAGGAAAGTAATATTATTAAACTAACGCGCCTAAAGCTTTTCGCGTTTGCAACTTTGCGAAGGCCGTGGGATTTAGCTAAACGGCACGCTTCGAATTCTAAGGATCAATACAAGATTAATTAAAGTGAGGTCCATGCAATTTTCATTTTTATTTGGCATAACGCACCTCAATTCCATATATACCTTAGCAACCCCAAATCAATTTCCCGACTTCCTCCTTGTCAAAAAAAAAACAAAAACAAAAATGATTATACCTTAGCTACAAGAACCAAGATGCTGCATCACTGAATGCCTCCTTTGTGCCAAAACAAATGAATATAGAACAATCTAAAGTCGAGCATGAGGATAACACCAGTGTTGAATGAAGGAAATAAAGTCTTGTATCATACATATCAAGTAAGGGAACTGATGCTTAGTTTTGTTTCCTTCTTCCAGTGGTGTTCATTTTTAAGCTACTGCATGGACTATTGAGCACAGATCTTGAAATCACAAATTACTACATGGAAATATATCAAGTATGGACAAAATTTGATAGCATACAAATAAGCAAGGCTCACCTTTGTTGTAGACCAGCTAATCACTAGAGAACTAACAAGTAAATGAGTCTGGACCTCGAACAAGACCGGCATAAGTTAAAATTAGGAAACAGCTAGCCGTCATAACAAGCACTTCAAGAAAACTGGTGAGAACGGCCTAATCAGATGCTTACCATGACCCAAATTCTTCTAAGATGCACTGAAGTTTAACCAAACTAACACCCTTGATTCTCTGCTAATAATCTACTTGACACTTTGATCTTATATAGCTGGTGAGATTGACAGATCAAAGATGCAGAAGAAGAGGAAAGACTGGCCAATGATCGAGTTACTAAGAAACTAAGCAGACACTTACAATATTTGAAATAACTTCATCTTCAGTGGACAAGCAACCTCTTGCAGCACCAGAATCCTCAATGCAAACATCACCATGTCCAAAAGGATAAATGCTCATTGAGTCATTTCAAAGAGCACTCAAATGCAGATTTATATGACAATTGAAGAAGAAAGTAATGCAAGTAATGGAGAGGTTGTTCCCAATTTTATCAACAGAACACTTGATTGAGAAACAAACTAAAACTCAGAACACTTGATTGAGAAACAAACTAAAACTAAGGCAACATTAGTTGAGAAAGAAAAGCTGACATGCCTATCACAGAACCGAAGGCTAAGGTCTATAAGTAATTTACAGTTATCAGGAGCCCTCTAATTCAAATTTAAGCTTCATCAGCTTCAAACCAACAAAACATGCAAGATTATCATGAAGTAGGGAAAAAGGAAACTCTTCAGTGAATCATGTCGAACTTGTCGAGACAAAATAATAGATACATTCGGAGCCGTGCAAGTAGGCTGCCTCGACAGTGCAAATAGGGCAGCTGACTCAATTCATCAAGGTTTAGAACGATTACTTAGATTCGAGCCCTAACAGGTGCTATCAATTAGTCTATACCCAATGACAGTCCCAAAATTTTGGCGCAAAGGTAAACTCATACCTTCAACCAGCAGAACGTGCAAATATGGTTGTGGGATCAGGGAAAACGAAACCATTCAATGATTCATGTCGAACATATTGAAACTAAGAAAGAAGATACAAGCAGATTGACTTAAATATTAAAGAACATCATATGCAAGAGAAGAAGCAGAGAAGCTCATCTTATGAAGCGATCATCCCTTAACAACACGACCAAGATTCTGTCCAATAACACTTTGAAACAAAGAAAAACCAATTATTCAAGTAAAGAGGGAGATTCTAATTCAAAGCTTCTGGTAAATAAGAAAAATTTCTTAGGAACAAATCACTCAAAGTCCAGGAAGCAAACATCCTGAGAATAAACGTCATAGTTTCAGGTCGCTTAGCAATCACGGAAGTTGAACACATCGTTCATTTGGAAGTGACAAAACTTCGACTCAAATGAAACTCAACATCACAGTAACAGTTAAACCATAGAAATCGACCACTCAAAATCAACTTCTACTAACTAAAAATACTCAAACACATCACACCATTGAGAAGCAGTTCAACAGCAAAAAGAATCGCGCACAGAACCAAACATCATTCTGTACAGAATTTTACTGCTCAAAATACTTTACAACAGAGATGCAAAAGAGAAAGAAATCGAACCTGAAATTTCAAAATCCTTTTAATAACTATATTCTCGACAATACACCTTTTGATTCTGAATCCTATCGAGGTTCAGTAGTGACTCAGCAGAACAATAGTAGAAGTAGAGCTCGAGCTTCAATTTGTATCTTCCATGAACTCAAATTCGAGTTCAAAAATAAAAAATGTATATATGTTTCTCTTAAACTTTTAAAAGAACTCGAACCGTGAGGCTGCCTACGTATCCTTAAAAGGAATCAGGTCGAACGTAGTTCATGTCATATGAATTACTTTATTGTTGTGAGTTCTCTTTTCTTTTTCTTCCTCCTTCTTTTCTTTTTGCTTTTCTTTCTTCCTTTTCTCTTTTGTTGTTTTGTTGTTTTTGTTGTTTTTCTTTTTTTTTCTCCTCTTTTTTCATTTTTTTTCATTCTTTTCGTTTCTCTTTTTCCTTTACTTATCTTCCACGCTTGTGTTTCTGATCTTTGCTGCTGATTCCGAAAGAAGGGTATGAAAGAAACTGAATAAGGCTCAAAAGGGGCAACGAAGGGTAAGGTGTTTAGGTATCAGAGTAAAATGTCTTCGTCATTCCAATCTTCAAAACATGCCAAGTACAAATAACATAATTAAACAACCATTCGTAACACCTTCTGATTATGCCAGACTTGATAACCATATCCACACATTCACCTTTTCATTTGTCAACTTTAAAGCGCTATTGGACAACACTCTCACTCTCATTACCACGAACGGCCCCTGTTAATTTGGCCAACTTGCTTTTACGGTTTCTTTATGTTCTATCTGCCTCAGTTTCACATAGTTCGGGCTTCAAATGATCTCAAAGTGTTCAAATCTGTTCTTATTCCCCTCAAGTGCCCCTGTCATCTTCAAAGTTGTTTCAATGTTTCATGACTAAACTACTTTTGAGCTCAGGCTGAGAATTATGCATGCATGTCATGTCACTAGAACCAGCACGAAAAGAACTATAAGGGGAGAAGAAAACTAAACAGAAATGACTAGAAATAACAGAAAACAGAGAATTGCATTAGACTGACGGTGAAAAAGTTTGGACAACAAAACAAGCACAATACACTGGGGTACCCTTAGAACAAACCTAGACAACAATACATGAGATACTACGACCAAAGGAACTAGACAAAATAAAGGGATAAAAGGGTTTGAGTCATAAGACAATGTCCAGATTACAACCCTGCAATAACCTGGACAACGAAAATGACAACAAACTAAACTACCAAAGCTCCTTTCCGGCTGACCAAAAAATGGAACGTCTTTCCAATTACCAAGCACGGTATCTTAGCCACTGAATTCTGCATCAACAATACCAGGAACTTCACAAGTCTTCATCACATTGTTCTTATCAAGTTGCTTTTGGGCTCCTTTTGCTGGCTCGTTCTTAAGATCAACCTCTGATAGTGCTGAAAGCTTGGTAGCCCTTGGACCTCTGAGGCTCCCAGAAGAATTCTCGCATTCCTTTTCAAAATAAGTCATACCCATCCCGCGCATCTCATTATGCACAAGCGACGGACTTTGGCTGGTGCCAACTGCATCTGGATTTTGCGCGATAATGATGCTTGCATTAATAAGCTTTTGAATTGCATTCTTCATATTCCAGCACTTCTCTATGTCATGTCCCGGGGCATTTGAGCAGTATGCGCACCTTTAGAAAAAGTCAAACTTCCTTGGAAGAGGGTTTGGTATTTTAATCTGGATAGGCTTCAACATGCCCGAACTCCTTAGCCTCAGGAATAGATTGGCGTATGACTCTTCTGATGGAGTGTAGGCTTTCTTCTTCCACAACCTCTCATCCCTACATGTCTGATTGGGCTGGAAACCTGATCCAGGGGGTTTCTGGAAGGCTCGTGGGGCTACATAAGCATTTTGTGGAGCCAGGTATCGAAAAAGTGGTGTATGACTCTGGGAGTTCTGTGGAGAGAAGTAGCATTGGGAAGGGTCAACTGGTGTATGAGGATATCCATGGGGACGATGTCGGGGCGGGGAGTGTTGATTAGGAAAACTCATCGGATCGTAATTTCTGCTTCCCCCTCCCCCACCCAAGCTTGCTAGGATATTCGGAATGTCTTTCGACCAACTCATGATCTTGCCTAGCTTGATTCTCTCTTCTACTAACTCCCCCATTCTTAATACCTCATTGAAAGGTCTATCCACGACCGGGATCAAATGATTGAAGTAGGTGGGACCCTGGTCCTGTAGGAAAAGCTCAACCATTTATTCTTCACCAATCGGGGTACTGACTCGAGCAGCTTGCTCCCTCCATCCGAGCCCAAACTCCCTAAAGCTTTCCTCTGGCTTCTTTTCCATCTCAGATAGCGAGGAGCGATCTGTGGTAACACTTAATTTGCATTGAAAGTATCGGGCGGAGTCTTGGCCATGTCACCCAATGTAGGCCACTTATCGACATTTTGACGACCATGCCAGTCCAAAGCTGCCGTAGTTAGGCTCTCACTGAAATATGCCATCATCAAGTCATCTTTCTCTCCCACACATCTCACTTCATTGCAATAAACCTTCAGGTGGGCTACCGTATCCCCAGACCCATCATACAAGCTGAATTTTGGTACTTTAAACCCCATGGGTAGGCGAATGACAGGTGACACAGACGGTTCTTTGTAGTCCATGCTACCCCGATCCCTCATTCCTTGCTTGTCCCTTAAGGACTGTTCTATGCTTTTCAGCTTCCTAGGTACCCCATCTAACCCTTCTCTTCCTGTGAATTTTCCATTTTCAACATGAGGCTCATCCCGTGGGCCTTGCTTGTGCGGGTTGGGAACCTTGTGAGCAACCTCGGAGGGGTAATATTGAGCGTTATGAGATTTGGGTGAGTGTTCATTGTCGAGAACGGTGGATGTGATCGGAGGGCACCTTTGGGAAAAGATAGTTGGACGATGAGTGATAGACTACTAGGGCGGCTGGGAAAGCTGTGATAAGCGGGTAAATATGGAGAGGATGGAGGATCGCATGCGTTGTATCTGGAGTTTGGGTAAGGATATCATCTAGGAAGCTGGGTGGTGGCGGGAGGCGGTGCTTTCCCAGTCATCCATGCCTGATACATGTCTGCCACGTGTTGTCTCAACATCTTTACCTCTTCTACCAACCCGTTGTCCTGTTCAACCAGCTACTTTCGGGCATTGGTATCAACCCACTCAGTTTTGTTGTTCTCTGCCATTGTCTTTAGCCTTTGTGTTGTAGGGAAGAGTTACTTTAAAAACCACAAACCAACCACATTTCTGAAATGATATGACAAAATGAAACCATCACGTTAGCATTAGGGTATTTAACATATTGGTATCCGCACATTTGGGGAATGAATGCACCTAGGCAGTTAACAGTTCCTATTATGCTTTTGATCGGTCGCACGCGTCATCCCGCCTTTTTCCTATTTCCGATTGCAAACTTTCTCTTCTTTTTTTTTTTCTTGTTTTCACTCTTGCCTTAGTTTTCTCTTGTTCCTATTCTCTCCCTTTCTTGATTTTTATTTTATTTTCTCTCTTAGTCTTTCTTGCTTTCCCACTCTTTTCTTTCCCTTTCTCTCTTGCTCTCTTTTCATTTTCTCTCTTTTTCTTCTTCTTTCTTCTTTTTTTCTTTTTCTTTTTTGTTACGATCGAATCCTATGGAGATTGCCTACGTATCATGATCCCGCATGAATCAAACCAAGCGTAGTTCTTGCAGATTGAAAAAGGTAAAGGAATAATAAAACATTTTTTGGAATTTTCAATTTTCATAATAAAACAAACTTCGATTACAAAAATTCAGAAACCAAAAAACTCAAATAAGAACTAACAGACTCCGATGAAAGACGAACTACAGACTCAAAGAACAACTAACCCACATAAAAGAAAATACAAACTCCAACACAATATAGACTCCCATAACTAACAGACTCTAATGGAAAAGAAATACAAACTCCCATAACTGACAGACTCTAAAAGAGATACAGACTCGAGAAATCACGAATACATTAGTGCTTCAATTTCCCCTAGGACCCGTGAGGCATCATTCGGCCTTGTCGCGGGTCGACTAGCTAAATCCCCTTGGAGGTGGTGGAGATCTTCCATTACCCAGCGAACAAAAAGCATCATGGTGGAAAAGAACATAGATTTAGTCATATCTTCACAACTGTTGCACTTCATCACGATGTAGTGGGTGATCCTTGTGATTCTCTCTCTTGTGAGACCCTTCTCTAGCAGCAGACGCCCAATCTGATCAACTCTGGCTTCCAAAGTTTGTTCGGCCAACTGGTTCTATTCTTGGGGTTGTTACAAGTCTCTTTCTAGCCGTGCCATTGCCATATAACACTGTTCTCTTTCAACCTTGAAATATTTTGCCTGTTTGATTTTCTTATTCTCTGCGGTGATAATCTTTTTCTTTAATCCTGCAACCTCACTGTCGAACTCTTCTTTCAATTGCTTAACCAGACGTGCTCGTTCTGCCGCATTTTTAGCCAATTATTTTTGAGCCCTGGCTAGTTTCTTTTATGCTTTGTTTAAATCAAACTGTAGTCATTCACCATCTGTCTCAAATTATCTATAAGTTTTGCATCTTTGGCGCTTCGAACAGGATTTTCCGCTGCTATTTTCATTTTCTGAATTTGGGCTCGAAGGGCCTCATTTTCTTAGGCTAATTTCTTCTTTTCGCCTTCATTTGCGGTGGCCTACAAATCTTTCTCAAATTGCAAATCCATGACCTGCTTCTCCAGTTTGCTTATTGTAGCCATGTACTTGTGTTCTTTAGCCAACCAGTTCCACTGTTCCTGCGACGCCTCGATAAATTCCTGGAGATGGGGCCTCTTGGCTGGCCTCTCAAACTCAATTTCTCTCATATACCAAGCAAGGTATCCCGGCGACACTTCACCCTTAGACCGATCTTGTACACAAGTATTTGCTGTTAAGTACTGACATTCGTTCCAAATTTTGCGAACTATCGCTTCATGAAATTTACCGTCAGGTCCGATCTCAACTACTTGGCCACTAAGATGTTCATCCTTCGGGACTATTTGGCATCTTCCCAACTGCCTCAGAACTTGATTCGGGGCATAGGGTTGAATACTCCTAAGTCCCATCAATAGGAAATGAGGTCCGGTGGCTGGCATATATATGATTTCGTCCACAGATAACTACCCAAATGTCCACCCTATCTGGCATGCAATGACGGAACGAAGGCGTGTTACCCATTTTGTGACCCCCTATGGTAAGATAATCCCCTTAACCCTCGTAGGAAAGTCCTTTATGCATGTCTTCTTTGACGACCCGTAGCTCATAAATCAAGGACGGTGGCACAAGTGTTTTTATCATCCACATCTGCAGCAACATATTACAACCCTCAAAAAAGTCCCTGCCGGCTCTGCAAACAGTAAGAGCGCGGAAGATTTCGGCCACTCTCATGGGTGCGAGGGTGTTGTTGGCTTGAGTAAGTAAAGTACTAACAATCCCAGCTACGCGTATGTCAATATTCCCGTCTTTTCTAGGGAACACTAGAAGCCCCATAAAGGCCACCATAAATGCAAAGCGCCTATGTTCTTCCCACTTAGGGCGGTTTCCACTGCTACAGATTTTGTTCTCTGGCTTGTTGAATCCTCCTACATGACCATATCTGTTGTATATGAACGACAAAGTACAGAAACTAGCTGCGAAGTCCGGGTTGCGTACCACCCTGCTTATTTTCAAGGAATCCAGGAACCTGTGCACAACAACGGTCCTTGGAGCAATCAGGTATTGGTGTCTCAGAGGAACCTTGGGACCCCCGGTGTATTCGGATATCTCTTCCAGTGTTGGGGTAAGGTCAAAATCTGAGAAGTGGAATACATTGTGAGCCGGGTCCCAGCATGTGACCAAGGCCCTTATGATGTCTCCCCTGGGTATAATCTCCAACAGTTTGGGAAGGCCCCCCAAGTATTTCTTGACTTCGTCTTGCCCTTCTCCACCAAAATCATTCCACCACAGCCGCAACTCCAAAGGGATTTTACTTATGATTGAGGAAGGTTCATTTTGGATTGTGCTCTTCCTGCACATTTATTAAGGTAATTAAGCGAAACAGTCATGATTTCATTCTATTTGACTTCAAAATTAAAACTGACTCCCTTTTTTTATTTTTAATTCTAAAGCCAAAAGCCCAGCTTTGCAGATACGACCTTTCAGCACCTCCGAGGAAGATTTTAAGGCTGTGCCTGCTAACTGGCCAAAATTGAAAAAAGATCATAGGTGGATGTTTATGCAAAATCAGCCTTCCGGCGTCCATTTCAGGAACATTCGGCTATTTTTGTCAAAAACGGCATCACCTTACCTATTTACAATAAAAACAAAATTTTGTTTATTTTGGGCTATTTTTGCAAAAAGAAGTTGGACCCGATGGGTCCCACACCCTGTAAAAATCAAACTAGTGTAGTTCGGGCAAACAAAATAAACTATTTTTGAAAACAAACCTCTCTTTTTTTCTTTTTCATTGGTAGAGAAAACAAACAATTTTTGAAAACAATACTCTTTTACTCTCTCTTTTTTTTTTCTTTTCATTGATAAACAAACTATTTTTTAAAAACAAGACTCTTTTTTTTTCTTTTCATTGATAAATAATCAAGCTATTTTCGAAAAACAAGACTCTTTTTTTCTTTTTATTTTCATTGATAAAAACAAACTATTTTTTGAAATACAAGACTCTTTTTTTTTTCTTTTTTTTAAAAATTCGGCGGAGTTTCGACACTATTTGGACATTGGTTTTATTTTTCCAACACAGGCAATTAACTCTCATTCAACTATTCTTCTCAACTTTTCCTCAGATTTCAAAAGCCGATCAACATGCAAGTCCATAGCAAATAAATGCACAAGTAATAGGATGCATCAGGATGGTCTGTTTTCATTTCAGGTCACCTGTCCTAGACAGACCCAACCCCTGTGTTGAGTCCCCTAAGTCAAATTCACGTGATGCGAACAAATGTTCTTATTAGGGATCTGGCATGAGGCTGAGTTATTCTAAGTTGAAAACCTGGGTATTTGTTCTAGACTGTGTAGCCGAGCGGACAACTCGAGTCGAGGAGGGGGGTTACGTACCGAGGACCCGAAAGATCATCCGGCTTAGTAACTTGTCTAAGCCTCTTTCTTATTTCAAGGTATGATACTAACAGAATAGGGAGTCTCGACCAGCGAGCACATCCCCGAAGATAAGAAGAGAAGGGTTTCGTAACAGTTTATATGTACAGTTCAAATAATATCAAAGCGGAAAAAAGCAATGTTTTGCACATTAGTCCCAAACATGTAATAAAATTAGATAATAAACAAAGCCAAATACAATAATTATTACAAGCTCGAATTCTCGAACCCTGAACCGAAGTTCTGGGTTCTTTTCCCCAGTGGAGTCGCTAGAGTTGTCACACCTCCTTTTTCTACTACTACACCCCCGTAAAGGGTATAATAATAAGGGAGTTATTTCCAACTTGAAGTGACAATCGAAACGGAATTTATTTAAAAGATTTTGAGTCGCCACTTGGGAGATTTATGGTGTCCCAAGTCACCGGTTGAATCCTGAATCGAGGAAAAGAATGACTCTATTAAGCAGTCCGCGAACCAGAAATCCGAGTAAGGAATTCTGTTAACCCGGGAGAAGGTGTTAGGCATTTTCGGGTTCCGTGGTTCTAGCACGGTCGCTCAACTGTCATATTCGGCTTAAATTAACTGATTTTAAACAATTATGAGCCTATGTATAAATTTTAACTTTTTAACCGCTTTTATTCATATGTTAAAGAGAATTGCAACATTGTTAAAACACGTCGCAAACCACGTTACATAAATGCACCCCGTTATTTTTGACATCTTTTAACTTCATTGGGATTTGGATTTGGGTCACATAAATGTGCACCCGAGTTTAGGAAAGTAATATTATTAAACTAACGCGCCTAAAGCTTTTCGCGTTTGCAACATTGCGAGGGCCGTGGAATTTAGCTAAACAACACGTCTCGAATTCTACGGATCAATATAGAATTAATTAAAGTGAGGGCCATGCAGTTGTCATTTTTATTTGGCATAGCGCACCTCAATTCCATATATATAAAAAAACCAACCCCAAATCAATTTTCCGACTTCCTCCTTGTCAAAAAAAAAACAAAACAAAAATGATTATACCCTAGCTACAAGAACCAAGAAGCTGCATCACTAAATGCCTCCTTTGTGTCAAAAAAATGAATATAGAACAATCTAAAGTCGAGCACGAGGATAACACCAGTGTTGAATGAAGGAAATAAAGTCTTGTATCATACATATCAAGTAAGGGAACTAATGCTTAGTTCTGTTTCCTTCTTCTAGTGGTGAATTCATTTTTAAGTTACTGCATGGACTATTAAACACAGATCTTGAAATCTAAATTACTACATGGAAATATATCAAGTATGGACACAATTTTATATCATACAAATAAGCAAGGCTTACCTTTGTTGTAGACCAGCTAATCGCTAGAGAACTAACAAGTAAATGAGTCTGGACCTCGAACAAGATCGACATAAGTTAAAATTAGGAAACAGCTAGCCGTCACAACAAGCACTTCAAGAAAACTGGTGAGAATGGCACAATCAGATGCTTACCATGACCCAAATTCTTCTAAGATGCGCTGAATTTTAACCAAACAAACACCCTTGATTCTCTGCTAATAATCTACTTGACACTTTGCTCTTATATAGCTGGTGATATTGACAGATCAAAGATGCAGAAGAAGAGGAAAGACTGGCCAACGATCGAGTTACTAAGCAACTAAGCAGACACTCACAAAATTTGAAATAACTTCATCTTCAGTGGACAAGCAATCTCTTGCAGCACCAGAATCCTCAATGCAAACATTACCATGTCCAAAAGGATAAATGCTCATTGAGTCATTTCAAAGAGCACTCAAATGCAGATTTATATGACAATTGAAGAAGAAAGTAATGCAAGCAATGGAGAGGTTGTTCCCAATTTTATCAACAGAACACTTGATTGAGAAACAAACTAAAACTAAGGCAACATTAGTTGAGAAAGAAAAACTGACATACCTATCACAGAACCGAAGGCTAAGGTCTATAAGAAATTTACAGTTATCAGGAGCCCTCTAATTCAAATTTAAACGTCATCAGCTTCAAACCAACAAAACATGTAAGATGATCATGAATTAGGGAAAAAGGAAACTCTTCAGTGAATCATGTCGAACTTATCGAGACCAAACAATATATACATTCGGAGTCGTGCAAGTAGGCTGCCTGGACAGTGCAAACAGGGCAGCTGACTCAATTCATCAAGGTTCAGAACGATTACTTAGATTCGAGCCCCTAACAGCTGCTATCAATTAGTCTATACTCGATGACAGTCCCAAAAATTTGGTGCAAAGGTAAACTCATACTTTCAACCAGCAGAACGTGCAAATATGGTCGAGGGATCAGGGAAAACGAAACCATTCAATGATTCATGTCGAACATATTGAAACTAAGAAAGAAGATACAAGCAGATTGACTTAAATATTAAAGAACATCATATGCAAGAGAAGAAGCAGAGAAGCTCATCTTATAAAGCGATCATCCCTTAACAACACGACCGAGATTCTGTCCAATAACGCTTTGAAACAAAGAAAAACCAATTGTTCAAGTAAAGAGGGAGATTCTAATTCAAAGCTTCTAGTAAATAAGAAAAATTTCTCAGGAACAAATCACTCAAAGTCCAGGAAGTAAACATCTTGAGAATAAACGTCATAGTTTCAGGTCGCTTAGCAATCATGGAAGTTGAACGCATCGTTCATTTTGAAGTGACAAAACCTTGACTCAAATGAAACTTGACATCACTGTAACAGTTAAACCATAGAAAACGACCACTCAAAATCAGCTTCTACTAATTGAAGATACTCAAATACATCACACCATTGAGAAACAGTTCAACAGCAAAAAGAATCACGCACAGAGCCAAACACCATTCTGGACAGAATTTTACTGCTCAAAATACTTTACAACAGAGATGCAAAAGAGAAAGAAATCGAACCTGAAATTTCAAAATCCTTTTAATAACTATATTCTCGACAATACACCTTTTGATTTTGAATCCTATCGAGGTTCAGTAGTGACTCAGCATAACAACAGTAGACGTAGAGCTCGAACTTCAGTTTGTATCTTCCGTGAACTCAAATCCGGATTCAAAAATAAAAAATGTATATATGTTTCTCTTAAACTTTTAAAAGAACTCGAGAAAAAGAAGAAACAAATCCAGAATCCTTTCCATTTTTTCTCTTTGAATTTTTTAGCCCACCACAAATCCAGAATCCTTTCCATTTTTTCTCTCTGAATTTTTTAGCCCACCCCTCACAAAATTGGATAAAACCTCTTTTGAAGACTAATGCTTGATGAATGTGGGGCTCAGATTGAATGAAAACTAATCCAACGCCTCACACTCATCCATAATTTCATCTCCAGAAGCTTCCAATCGTGAGATAGGTCTCAAAACGAGCGAGTGAGAGGAGAGGGAATATTGGCGTTAGAAACCGTTAGAACGGTAAGATGAAAGAAGGAGGAATGCGTGGTATGAGGTTTGACGCTCGCTCGCCATGGATTTTGCCTGAAATGGGACGGATTTGAGTGAAGTGGGCGTGTGAATAGTGTTGGGCATTTGGGGATTTAGGGATTTTGAGTCTTAGGTCTGTATGTATTCGTCCCTATATTTTGTGGAGCTAGGTCACGGTTTAGGGGGTATCTGGGCCGGGTCATGTTTGGTTTGGGCATGGATCTGGGCAAAGGAATGGGGCAGACGGGTATTTGGTACAAAGGAAATTTTTTGGGCCTGAAAAATGCCAACTAAATTGGCCCAATTTCTCCTCATTTCATCTTCAATTCATTTGACCTTCAAAAATCCTTTTCCTCTTTCCTTTTTTTTTCCTTTTTCTAATTAGATAAAAATTAAATTAATTCCTAGAACTTGACTAACTAAAAGAAAACTAATTAAACCTAAAATGACGATTAACACAATGAATTAAAAACAAACTAACACAAAAACTACTCAAAAATCAAAACTAAAATTAAAGCAAATTAAAATATATTTTTTGTGATTTTTTCATTTTTATAAAACAACCAATTTGTTAATTTATCCTAAAATACAAAGTCAAATCCTAAATGCAAAAATGCAATATATTATATATATATATATATATATATATATTAAGAATTAACATGCATATACAAATGCAAACAATTAAAGGAAAATGTCACGAAATTCCAAAAATTGCAAATAATAAAGAAAATATTTTATTTTGAAATTATGGGAGTAATTCATATAGGGCAAAAATCACGTGCTCACACTTGGGACCGTTGCAATTCTAACCTTTATATTGCAGCTATCGCTATTCCGCCCCGGCCCATTGCCAATCTCAGGAGATGGGTTGCCGGCTTGCTACCCCACGCGGAAGAGACCCGCACTTGGCCTGCCTTCATGCAACGTTATGGCCCCAAAGTCTCTTCAGGTAGATTTCCGGTTTTTTCTTTGTAAAGTTTGCGATCCTTGCTACTTCTTTTTGTGGCGGCAGGTCGAGGCACTTTGAGGAAAAGGGCGACACTCCCCATTTCCATACGATCCAACGTCGCTTCGGACGCTCAAGATATATTGGTCGAGTCTGTCCGAGGGGATCTCAAGAGGATGAACCCTCCGATGGCGAGGAATCGCCAGAAAGAAAGCGAAGGAGGCTTGAGAAAGGCAATGGGGTGGCCACCGAAGCCGAGGGAGTGAGGTGCCTCGACCGACGCACAGATCTTCATTCATGGCCGAAGCCATTCTTTCGGGAAGGTCGGCTCAATAGAGGAGTGCCGTTCCCGATGCTAGTTCCGCGCATACCATCGAGGGAGGGTCATCGACCAATGTCAAGGAGCCTGGCGATGAAGCAGAGAAATCAGACTTTAACATTGCTCAGGGGGAAATTGACGAGTTCGTGGGTGGCCTTACCCATGTGGAGATGACGACGGATGGCTCCGACTGTCGTATTACAATTTCGGAGGCTTACAACTTGCTGTCGAACAGAAAACAAGCTGCTTCGGCCCTTACCCTGTTGTATACCGCCCTTAAGATCAAGGCACTCAGTACGGTGGATGACGTGGAGCTATCCCGAATGGTTTCCTTCATGGCTTTGCAGGTAATCTTTATTCCCTTTCTCCCTTCCACGTATTGTTAGACTGACTTGAGGCGTGCTTATATCTGCTTTCTCTTCTTCTTTTTCAGAACCTTGTTTTGGAGGTGGAGAGGGGACGCCGTGAGCAAAAACGGACGGCCCTCTTCAAAAAGATGTTAAAAAAGTATCGGAAGTAACGCTCTAAGCATCGAGCGACGGTCAAACGGGGGCAGCCTTGTGAGCACATGATTTTTTGCTCTATATGAATTACTCCCATAATTTCAAACAAAATAATTTCTTTTCATTATTTGCAATTTTGTAGATTTTCGTGGCATTTTTTGTTATTTGTGCATGTTTATTTTATTTTAATTAACAAAAAATACAAAATATATGTGCACTTGCATTTAGGATTTAATTTAATATTCTTAGGATTAGTTAATTAATTGAGTGTCTTATAAAAGGAAAATCACAAAAATAGTGTAATTTGTACTTTTAATTTTAACTCTCCTTTTAATTTATTTTAATTAATTGTGTTGACTATAATTTAGGGTTAATTAGTGATTTTATTGAGTTAATTAGTTTCTAAAATTAATCTAGGAATTATATTAATTTTGAAAAAAAAAAAAGAAAGGGAAAGAGAATTTTGGATAATTTGTCTTGAAATAAAAAGGAAATAAAGAAAGAAGAAAGGATTGGGCAGTCTTTTTTTCAATTGTTCACAACCCAAATAACTCTTCCCCAAACCCATTCCAGACTCACCCCATACTCGTCCAACCCCAGCCAGTCCCCCTTTCAACCAAACGAAATCGTTCTGGCCCCATGAATCTCAACCGTCGAGGTTTCTCGATCCAATGGCTGAGAACACGGGATCAGTTAAGATATAAGTGTCCAAATGCATGCCCCACTACCCCTTCGTCTCTCATCGCTTGTATACACCCTCAGAGACTCCCCGCCGTCTCCACCGCCTCTGCCGCATACCGCCTACCGAAAATCATCTCCGCTGGCGGTGTTGCTCCGATTGACCCCATTTTTTCACCAGAGCTTCACCTTGTTCCCCTCATCCCGATGCCACCCTCCATTCCCTCAAATCTCATCAAAAACAGCCAAAAACCCCAAACCCTAGGGCGCCGCCCTTGGTTCCTCCGCGGCGGCGGGCTGCGCCACCTCCGTTTCCTCACCAAAATAACACCAGAGGTTCTCCTCCACTTCCACATCACAAATTCACCATTCCCTACCCTCGAATAGCCCAGAGGCCGTCAAATTCTAACCTGAAGATTAAGGGTTTAAAGCGTTAAAGGCAGAAGCCAGGTAGATCGGGACCAAAATGGACCTTGGTCATGTGTTTTCATTCGAGAACACATGATCAAGGCTCTTTCTGGTCAGAATCTTGAAGTTTTAAAAGAAAATTGCAGGATTGACTCTCATTTTAGGTATTTCATTTTATTTTTCGGGTTTTGCATGTGTTCCTTTTCCATGCTGGATTACATTTTATCATCTCTTTGTTGTACTTGTTTATCGTCTCTTCATCTACGTCTGATTTATTTTCTGTGATCTTGCTAGGGACATTCTGTTAGGCATGTTAATTCGTAGCTTTAGTCCATTCAAGCTTTAATAGGTCGATTTCATCATGTTAACTCCGTTAATCGTAGCTTTTTTTTTAGTAATTCCAAAATTGCTTCACGCTTAATTTCTGATTATATTTGGGCCCAGGGTCCGTGCTTTAGGTTTAGAATTTTGGCTTGGGGTTGGCTTCTCAAGTGAAGTTTAGCCTAGGGTCAATTTGACCCATACCCGTTTGGGCTAATTGGTTAATTAACAAGGTTTCAGGGGTAGTTTAGTAAGTTTAGGGCATAGAATCTCTTGGTAACTGCTTAGGAAGCTTCTACTGGGGGGTCCTTTTTGAATTTCAGCCTTTTGTAGGTTAACTTGGCAAGCAAGTCATAAAATTAGGGGCCTAAGGGGTAAAATAAGATCTGAAGGGTTGCCCTATTGGCTTGCCTATAAATTCACCCTTTCTTGCCTTAGAAGGCAGAGAAAAATTTTGGAAAAAATACAAAAAATACAGGCGGCTCAGATTCCTACTGTTCCTTTGAAATTAGAGAGAATTGGAGATAGAAAAAAGTCCATAAAATGCAAAGGGGCTAGTTTTGGTTACTGTTTCATTGAGCTTTTCCTGAGGTCCTTTCAAATTTCTAGATCCTAAAGTAGTTTCTGATCTATTTTGGTTAAAATGATTCGAGTTTGGAGGTTTTAAGAGCTTGGTCTGAGGTTTTGTCAAGTTTTGATTGATTATTGTCCTTCAGTTCTTGGTTTAAATCTGGGGTTTTTTTTGGGTTGTTTTTGTTGCTGACCTTTGCTCTTGTTACTGCTCGTTGCTGATCTTCTTACCCCTATCTTATTTGTGCTCTCAGGTACATTTTCTTAAGCTTTACTTGATGTAAGTTCTATAATAAAGATGGAAATAAAAGCTAAAAGCATGGCAATCAACTTGGCGTTACTTCATTTGCATTTTTCTTCATGTTATTGTTGTACTTTGGTCATTTGAAATGTCATAAATTCTGATACTGTTATTTAATAAGATTGATTCATATAGTTGTGATTATATTGGGACTGTGAAACTTTTGTATGAGATGATTCAATCGTATTAAGTGAACCCTCGACTTGTGTGGCTTTAAGTGATTTAGATTTGCCATTATATCTGAATGTTACCATTTAAAGGGAAGTTAATATGCAGTCCGTTTTGGTAGTAAGCGTGATTATGTATTTAGTGTATTATTCCAGCGACTTTCCAACTCCTAATGTGTAAATGAGCATCGTGTGAGTGTGGTTAAGCCTGACAGATGGTTCAAATTAGTTACTATTGTAATGTTAATTAATACTTTCAAAAAAGGGGAAAGCTAGTTTTGATAAAAAATGGATTCTCCGACTGTTAAGTGCCAATTCTCAGAAGTTATTGATATCTCTTTCCATGTGGTTCTGAAGATTAAAGTTGCTTGTTATTTAGTTATCAAGAATTTAAAGTTACATGTTATTTAGTTGTAGAAGGGTGATCCTGTTTTGTGTTCTAAAATCAGTCGCATTAACGTTTGGATCTTTCATGATTAAATCAGTATAATTCGGGGTGTCTCAGGGATTCGATCCTGAGACTTTATTGCTCAGCTGCAGGGCCCCTAACTTGGGCTCAATTATGAAGCCCAATCCTAAAGTCCCTTTTGAACGAAGTCTGGGCCGTTCCTTTTATCGGACTAATAGTTCTCTGGCTTGGCTCAAGCCTTTTTGGCGTGATTGGATTAGCTTTATCATGCAGCCCATTTTAATTATTTGAAATGGAACATTGGACTAAATTTAGTGTTAATTGAGCCCATTAATTAGGTTGGAGGTGAAATATTCCAATAACATAAACAATTATGGCCCTCGTAGGTTAGTATCGAAACCTTTTAATAAGAATAGTTCGGGGTGCGCCATGCCGAATAAAAATGACAATCACGTAGCCCTCGCTTTAATTAGTCTTGTATTAATCCTTAGAACTCGAGCTGTGCCATTTAGCAAATTCCATGGCCCTCGCAAAGTGCAAACGCATAGTTGCTTTAGGCGCGTATTTTATTAATCTACCTTCCTAAACTCGGGTGCACATTTATGTGACCCAAATCCAAATATCAACGATGTTAAAATATGTCAAAAACCACGGGTGCATTTATGTGACGTGGTTCAAGACGTGTTTTAATAACGTTGCAATTTTCTCTAAAAATGAATAAAAACGGTTAAAACTAAAATTTGCACTTAGGTTCCTAATTGTTTAAAATCAGATAATTAAGCTGAATATAACAGTTGAGAGACCGTGCTAGAACCACGGAACTCGAGAATGCCTAACACTTTCTCACGGGTTAACATAATTCCTTACTCGGATTTCTGGTTCGCAGACTATTAAACAGAGTCATTCTTTTCCTCGATTCGGGATTCACACTGGTGACTTGGGACACCATAAATCTCCCAAGTGGCGACTCTGAATCTTTTAATAAATAAATCCTGTTTTGATTGTCCTTTAATTGGAAAAACTCCTTTTACTATACCCTTTTCGGGGTGTAGTAGAAAAAAGGAGGTGTGACAGCTCTAACGACTCTGCTGGGGATAAGAACCCAGAACTTCGGTTCAGGGTTTAGAATTCGAGATTACATTTATTGTTGTATTTGGCTATATCTGTTATCTGATTTTATTACATGTTTGGACCTAATGTGAAAAATGTTGCTTTTTATGGCTTTGATATTATTTGAACTGTATATATAAAACTGTTACGAAACCCTTCTCTTCTCATCTCCGGGGATGTGCTCGCTGGTCGAGACTCCCTATAATGTTACTGTCATACCTTGAAATAAGAAAGAGGCTCGGACAAGTTACTAAGACGAATAGCCTTTTGGTTCCCAGTACATAGCCCCCTCCTCGACTCGAGTTGTCCGCTCGGGTACACAGTCTAGAACATATACCCAGGTTTTGAATCTATAATAACTCAACCTCATGCCGGATCCCTAGTAGGAACGCTTGTTTGCATCTTGTGCATTTGACTTAGGGGACTCAACACAGGGGTTGGGTCCGTCTAGGACAGGTGTACCCGAAATAGACCATCCTGATGCATCTTACTTGTGCATTTATCTGTTATGGATTTGCATGCTGACTGGCTTTTAAATAAAAGGGGAGAGTTTGAAAAAAAGAAAATAACAGTGTGAGGGTTAAAAGAGGTTATTTTAAAAGAAAAACGAATGTCCAAGTGGTACTGAAACTCTGCCGAATTTTTGAGAAAAATAAAAAAAATGATGAAAAGGTTTTATTTTCAAACATAGTTGGTTTTGTTTTATTTGCCCGAACTATGCCAGTTTTATTCCCATAGGGCATGAGATACGTAGGCAACCCCCATCGGGTCAAGAACAGCCATTTTTGGTCATTTTTTAAATTTGGGTCAGTTAGCGAGCACATAGTTAAAATCTTCCTCCCGAAGTGCTGAAAGGCCATATTTGCGAAATTTGTAAAGCTGGGTTTTAGTTCAAGGTAAACTTTTGAAAATTGGTGTTGTTCCCTTAATAAATGTGCAGGATGAGCACAATTCGAAATGAACCGTTCTCAATCATGAACAAAATCCCCTTGGAGTTGCATATGTGGTGGAATGATCTAGGTAAAGAAGGGCAAGACGAGGTCAAGAAATATTTGGGAGGTCTTACCGGTCTGTTGGAGATTAGGCCCAAGGGAGACATCATAAGGGCATTGGTTACACACTAGGACCCGGCGCAAAACGTGTTACATTTTTCAGATTTTGAACTCACTCCAACTTTAGAAGAAATAGCTGGGTACATCGAAAGTGCTGAGGTTCCTTTAAGACACAAATATTTGGTTGCCCCGAGAACCGTAGCAGTGCATAGATTTTTAGACTCGCTGAGGATAAGCAGGGGGGTCTACAACTCGGATTTGACAGCTGGCTTTTGTACTCCACAATTTATATACTAGAGATATGGCCACATAGGGGGGTTCAACAATTCGGAAAACAAAATATGCAGCAGAGGAAATCGCCTCAAATGGGAAGAACATAGACGTGTTGCTTTTATGGTGGTATTCTTGGGGATTTTGGTGTTCCATAGGAAAGATGGAAATATTGACATAAAAACAGATGGAGTTGTTATCACTTTACTCACCCAAGCCAAAAGTACCCTTGCACCCATGATAGTAGCTGAAATCTTCCGCGCTCTGACCGCCTGAAAAGCCGGAGGAAACTTTTTTGAGGGGTGCAACTTATTGTTGCAAATGTGGATGATCGAACACCTATGCCATTGTCCTCAATTCATGAGTTATGGGTCAACAGAGAAGACATGCATAGAGGAATTTTATACGAGGACCGATGAGATCAGCTTGCCTGAAGGGGTCACAGGATGGATATCATACTTCCGGTCCATCACTGCTAGCCAAATAGAGTGGAAATTTGGATGGTTGCCTATGGATGAGATCATATATATGCCAGCTAGTGGGCCTCACTTCCTTTTGATGGGTCTTAGGAGCATCCGACCTTATGCTCCGTATCGGGTTTTAAGATAGCTCGGGAGATGCCAAATAGTACGAAAAGACGAAGATCTTAGCACCCAAGTAGTTGAGATTGGTCCTGATGGCCAGTTTCCTAAAGCAACAGTCCGCCAGATTTGGAGTGAATGTCAATACTTGGCAGCAAATACCTGTGTACGGGATCGATCCGAAGGGGAAGTTTCACCCAGGTACCATGCTTGGTATAAAAGGGAAATTGCATTTGGGAGGTCGGCCAAAAGACCCCACCTTCAGGATTTTGTCGAGTCATCACAAGAACAGTGGGATTGGTTGGCGAAGTAGAATGAATACAGGGCCAAAATATGAGAGCTGGAAAAGCATGTCCGAGACCTTCAGTTTGAAAACAGTTTGCAAGTCGCAACCAATGAGGGTAAAAAGAATAAACTAGCCAAAGAAAATGTAGCCTTACGAGCCCAAATTCAAAAGATGAAGATAGCAACCGAAAATCCCTCCAGGAGTGTGAAGAATGAAAAGCTTATAAAGAACCTTAGGCAGAAAGTGGATGATTATGGTTTTGATTTAAACAAAGCAGAGAATAAGTTGGCAAGGGTGCGAGTATAATTGGCTAAGAATGCGGAAGAAAGAGCATGCCTGGTTAGGCAGTTAAAAGAGCAATATGACGATGGGGTTGCGGGGTTAAAGAAAAGGGTCATCACTGTCGAGAACAAAATGATCTAACAAGCCAAGGGTTTTAAAGCTGAAAGGGAACAGTGTTATGATCTTATGGCTCAGATGGAGGAAGAAGTACAAAAGCTTTGAAATCAACATTTTCACGACACTCAGGTATTATAGGCCCGTAATCAGCAGGCCAAGTATCTACTTCGGGAGAAGGGTAGGATTAGAGAGAGGATCAGGGTCATTGCTGATTATATTGTTGTGAAGTGCCAAGCATGCGAGAATATGACCCGTACCACTTTCTTTGCAGTAGTGATGACATTTGTTCGACAAATCATGAGTGATCTAGAAAGGCTCCAAGGGGATCATGCACATAGGCCCGCGGCGAGGACGAATGATGCCCCGTGGGCACCAAGAGTTTTTGAAGCGTTAATGTATTCTTCATTATTGAGTCTGTATTATTCTTCTTTTGAAGCTTGTCGGTTAAATTAGAGCCTGTAGTTCATCGAGTCAGTACTTTCATCTTTTCAGAGTCTATTAGTTGCTTTTGAGTCTTGAGTTTTTCGAGTAGTTGTAATCAAAGTTTTTGTTTTAAAAAAAAAATTGAAAATCCCAAAATATTTTTTATTTATTTTTCGTTTATATCTCCAAGAACTACGCTTGGTCTGATTCATGCGGGGTTATGATACATAGGCAATCTTCATAGGATTCGACCGTAACCAAATAAGAAAAAGAGAAAAGGAAAAAAAAGGGAAAAACAAGAGAGAAAAAGTAAAGAAAGAGAGAGAAAAATAAGAAAGGAACAACGGAAAAACAAGAGGGAGGAGTGAGAGGATAAAAACAAAGAAAAGGCATAAGAAAAGCAAAAAAAGGAAAAGAACAGAAAAGAAACAAAAGTTGCATATAGAAATAAGGAAAGCCGGGATGACGATGCAACCAATCAAAGGCATAATAGAAACCGTTAACTGTTTAGGTGCATTCATGCCCCAAATGTGCGGTTACCAATCTGTTAAAGCACTAAATTGCTAACAAAGTTGTTGTTGATGCTGAAATCAGAAGGTGGTTAGTTGATTGGCATTCTGGCAACTCACTCCTATAATACCCGGTCTAAGGACAAGCTGAATATGGCCAACCAAGAATTAAAGGCAAGCATTGTCGACCCATCAAGAGAGGTGGAGGAATTGGATGTTAATACAATGAAAGAGGAGATCCATAAGCTGAAGCAAAAAATGGCTTAAATGTACCAGGCCTGATCAAAGGGGTATCCACCACCGGTTTATCCTGCTAACCCTGCTTATATCCCACCGTTGGCTCAACCTCAGAAGCCTCCTACTGTGAACTCATCTCCAGCCTTTCCTACTTACCAACAGTGCTATGGAACCACCTCCCAAACACCACCACCTCCACCACCCAAACAAATCCCATACCCTCCTCCACACATCACTCCTGTGTTTGTGGCACCTCCACCTGCTGCGTTACACCGATCCTCTAGTGAACCTCTGTTCCAGACCCATGACAACCACTATTATTCACCAGAACCTACCTTTAAGGTGCCATAACCATGTTCTTACACTCCTCACTTTCATCTCTCGGCGGAAATTGAGAAGCCTCCCAAGAAATCTAAGCAAGAGGAGATGATTCGAAAAGTCAAGAGCTTGGAGCAATCTTTCAGGAATATGCAGGGACTAGGTGGTCAAGTAAGTGTGGTGTATAAAGACCTATATCTGTTCCCAAATGTCCAACTACAGCGGGGTTCAAGTTGCCCAAGTTTGATTTATATGACGGGCATGCTGATCTAGTGGCACATCTAAGAGGTTTTTGTAGCAAGATGAGAGGAGCGGGTGGGAGAGACGAACTATTGATGGCGTATTTCAGTCAAAGTTTAAGTGGCTTGGCTTTGGAATGGTACACCCGAAAAGATCATGGTCGGTGGTACACTTGGGACGATCTAGCCCAAGCATTTGCATGCCATTTTCAGTATAATCTTGAAATTGTCCCAGACTTTTTGTCGTTGATGAAAATTGAGAAAAAGCCCGGGGAAAGCTTTAGAGAATATAGTTTCCTTTGGAGAGAGCAAGCAGCAAGGGTTGACCCTCCAATGAAAGAGAGTGAAATGGTTGACTACTTCTTGCAGGCTTTGTAGCCCACTTATTTTGATCACTTGGTGTCAGCGGTGGGGAAATCTTTTAACGAAGCGGTAAAAATGGGAAGCATGGTAGATGAAGGACTCAAATCCAACAAAATCATGAGCTATTCAGCAATCAAAGCAGCCACCCAGGCTATTCAAAACGGCATTGGGGTGTGTTGGGAAAGAAGAAGAGAGAGGATGTTGCAGTAGTTGAGTCAAGAGCTTGGTCTAGAGGCCCGTCACCTTACTATAACCAGCCTCGACCCCACCCCCAAACTTACCCCCACACTCCATATAGCCCACCACAACACTATTACCCACCTCCTGATCCCCGCTTCTCTGTCCATCATGCCCAAACATACTCCCAACCTCCTGCCCACGCACAATGGTGCGCGCCAACCCCACAAAATACTTACCCAACTCCCCAAAGAACTTACCCACCTCCAAGAGCCTACAGAAATCCCCCTGGAGCAGGTTTCCGGCCTGACCAAACCTTCAAGCATGAGAAAATGCAAAAGCAAAAAACTTTCACTCCACTGGGAGAGTCATATACCAGTCTATTCCATAGGCTGAGACAGTTGGGAATGTTGAGTCCGATTGAGCCTAAGTTGTCGAACCCCCTTCCAAGAAATATTGAACATTCGTTGAGTTGTGAATATTGTTCAGGGGCCTAGCGGCATGACATAGAGAAATGCTAGAAATTGAAAACAGCTATTCAAGAGCTCATTGATACCCGCTGAATCGAGGTGCAAGCCCCGGAGATGCCTAATATCAACCAGAATCCGTTGCCAACACATCACGAGACCAATATGATTGAGATAGTGCAAAAAGAAGGAGAGCATAAGAAGCACTTATAGACAGTAATGATGATCAGGTCTAGTGAAGTCAGGCCAAGTGAGAAGTCAATTAGTGGGAAGTCATTGATTAAGTTGAAAGAGACAGGTAGCAAACCAGTTGTGTTGGTTCAAAAGGAGTCTTCGAGCATTGTTGCAGTGAAACAAGAACAAGCAAAAGTGGTGGTGCAAGGGGTATCCAAAAAGCCCGTTGTAATCGTGGAAGGTGCTCGCACAGAGCCTGTTATTATCTAGCTAGTGAATCAGCTACCAGTAATCAGTAGTAAGGCCGTCCCGTGGAATTATGACCGAATGAAAGTGATATATAAAGGGAAATAAGTTAAAGAAAAAGTTTATGAAACCCATGGTCTAGCTCGCTCAGGGAGATGCTTTGCCCCCGAGGAGTTGAGAAAAGCCAAAACTGCCAAAGATAACCCAGTGTTAGTGAAGAAAGTTGTGACTGAAGAAGAGGTAGAAGAATTCTTGAGGAAGATGAAGGTGCAAGACTATTCCATTATAGAACAACTGAGAAAGACCCCTGCGCAGATCTCATTGCTCTCACTGTTGATCCACTCGGACGAGCACCGCCAGGCGTTGATGAAAATTTTGAATGAGGCTCACGTTCCTCACAAGATCTCTGTAAACCATCTGGAAAAGATAGCAAACAAGATTTTTGTGGTAAACAAAGTCACATTTTCTGATGATGAATTTCCCGTGGAGGGTACTGAGCATAATAGAGCCCTTTATCTTACGATAAAGTATGAAGATTCCGTAGTTACCCGGGTATTGATTGATAATGGGTCCAGCGCAAACATTTGCCCTCTCTCCACCCTGGACAAATTAAAAGTAGACAATGAGAGAATTCACAAGAATAGTATTTGCGTGCGGGGATTCGATGGTGGAGGGAAAGATTCAGTTGGGGACATAGTGCTGGAGTTGACGATAGGGCCAGTCGAATTTACTATGGAATTCCAAGTGCTCGATGTGGCGGTTTCTTACAATCTTTTGTTAGGCCGACCCTGGATTCATGCAGCCAAGGCAGTGCCGTCTACCCTACACCAGATGGTCAATTTGAATGGGATAGACAGGAAATTGTGGTGCACGGAGATGATAGTTTATGTGCCCTAGGTTATGCCATTGTACCTTTCATCGAAGCTGAAGACGAAAAGGGCCATGGGTCTATCATGTCTTTGACACAGTATTAGTTAAAAAGATCCCAGAAGGGCCATTCCAAAAGTAGCAACTGCATCAGTCATGGTGGCTTCGGAAATGTTGAAGAATGGCTTCGTATCTGGAAAGGGTTTGGGTGCTTCTTTGCAAGGCATTGTACAACCTGTGTCTCTTCCCAGAAATTTGGATACTTTTGGTTTAGGGTTCAAGCCCGCAGCTGCAGACATAAGTCGAGCCAGAAAGTTGAAAAAGAAAGCATTGGTTCTTCCAAAACCTGTCCCCCGCCTCTCCCGATCCTTTGTCAGGCCTGGTACTAAGAAGCGCCCAGCAATAACAATGCCCAGTTCCGTGGTTGGTCCCGATAAGGAGCTGCTTGAAAGGTTTTAAAAAGTTGTTTGATGAGGTGAATATGGTGGAAGCTGGAGAGGGATTGCAGTTCGTGGGGTCTAGTGCAAAGATTAATAATTGGGAAGCTAATCCTCTTCCTATTCGGAGGGAGTCTTGGTAGTTGGCTTTGATTTTCCTTCAGTTTAATCTGGATTATTTCCAGGTTTGTAATTGAGATGTTATGTTCCGTCCGTTTGGATGAGTTAAACCTTGTTATCTTAAAATTTCAATGAAATGCAATTTTCCTTCTTTTCCATTCCTGATAATTTTTATTTTGTTTTTCCTTTCCTTTTTGTACAGTCCTTTTTATGCTAGTTTCAGTGACATGACATGCATGAGGAATCTCCGGTCCAGTCTTAAATGCCAATCTAACTCTGAAATAATAATACAAGAAATTGAGTGTGATGATGAAGTAGAATATGATGATGAGGTAGCCTTTGAAGAAATCAGTAAAGAATTAAGTCATTTTCAAGAAAAACCCAAACCTAACCTAAGCAATACAGAAGCAATCAACTTAGGGGATCAAGATAATGTCCATGAAACTAAAATAAGTGTCCATCATGAACCACAACCCAGAGAGGAGATAATTAAATCACTGTTTGAGTACAAAGATGTTTTTGCATGGTCATATGATGACATGCCGGGTCTAAGCACTGACTTGGTGGTTCACAAATTGCCCACTAACCCGGCATTTCCCCCTGTCAAGCAGAAGCTGAGGAAATTTAAGACTGATATGAGTGTGAAAATCAAAGAAGAGGTCACCAAGAAGTTTGATGCAAAGGTCATTCGGGTCACATGGTATCCCACCTGGTTAGCCAACGTTGTGCCTATACCAAAGAAGGATGGAAAGAATAGGGTGTGCGTTGATTACCGTGATCTCAACAAGGCAAGTCCGAAGGATAATTTCCCATTACCAAACATCCACATATTGATTGATAATTGTGCCAAACATGAGATTGGTTCATTTGTGGATTGTTATGCGGGCTATCACCAGATCTTAATAGATGAGGAATATGCAGAAAAGACGACATTCATCACGCCTTGGGGAACGTATTGCTATAGGGTCATGCCATTTGGTTTGAAAAATACTGGGGCAACCTACATGAGAGCACGAACAACCATATTTCACGACATGATACATAGGGAGATCGAGGTGTATGTGGATGACGTAATTATAAAGTCCAGGAAGCAGTCTGACCATGTGAAAGATCTGAGAAAGTTCTTCCAAAGGCTCTGCAGGTACAATCTTAAGCTCAATCCTGCAAAGTATGCTTTCGACGTCCCATTTGGAAAGTTGTTAGGGTTCATAGTCCGCCGTCGAGGTATTGAATTAGACCCATCAAAAATCAAAGCTATACAAGAACTGCCACCTCCGAGGAACAAGACTGAGGTGATGAGTCTGTTGGGAAGGTTGAATTACATTAGCAGGTTTATTGCTCAGCTCACGACAACGTGTGAGCCCATCTTCAAGCAGTTAAAGAAGGATGTTGCGGTCAAGTGGATGGACGAGTGTCAAGAAGCATTTGATAAGTTAAAGGGCTATTTGTCAAATCCACCGGTATTGGTCCCGCCAGAACGAGGGAGGCCTTTGATTCTATACTTGACGGTTTTGGACAATTCGTTTGGTTGTGTATTGGGTCAGCATGACATCACCGGCAGGAAAGAGCAGGCAATATACTATCTCAGCAAAAAGTTCACATCTTACGAGGTTAAGTATACTCAGCTTGAAAGGACGTGTTGCGCCCTAACTTGGGTAGCACAGAAATTGAAACATTACTTATCATCCTATACTACCTACCTCATCTCTTGGTTGGATCCGTTGAAGTATATCTTTTAGAAGCCCATGCCCATAGGAAGGCTCACAAAGTGGTAGATCATGCTCACGGAATTTGACATTGTCTATGTGACCCGGACTGCAATGAAAGCACAAGCGTTGGCTGACCATTTGGCTGAGAATCCAGTAGATGAAAAATATGAACCTTTGAATACATACTTCTCTAATGAAGAGGTAATGCATGTTGATGAGTTGGAACAAGTGGAGAAGCCAGGATAGAAGCTTTTCTTTGATGGGGCTACCAATATGAAAGGCGTTGGGATAAGAGCGGTACTTATTTCTGAAATAGGGCAACACTACCATGTTACGGCTCAGTTTCATTTCTATTGTACTAACAACATGGCCGAGTATGAGGCATGTATCTTGGGTTTGAAGTTGTCTATAGACATGGGTGTCCAGGAAGTCTTGGTCATGGGTAACTCGGACCTTCTGGTGCACCAGATTCAAGGGGAATAGGAAACACGAGATTTGAAGCTTACACCGTACCGACAATTCTTGCATGATCTTTGTCAACGATTTCAGTCAATGGAGTTCTGGCACATTCCGAGGATTCAAAATGAGGTTGCCTATGCTATGGCTACTTTGGCATCAATGTTACATCATCCAGATAAAGCCTATGTGGACCATTTGCATATTCAGGTCTGTGATCAGCATGCCTACTGTAACATGGTGGAAGAAGAACTTGATGGTGAGCCGTGGTTCCATGATATTAAAGAATACCTTAGAATGGGAGTATATCCAGCGCAGGCCACAGGGGATCAAAAGAGAGCGATTCGATGATTGGCAAGTGGATTTTTCTTCAGTGGAGGGGTACTGTACAAAGGAACCCCAGATCTCGGGTTGTTGAGGTGCATAGATGCTAAACAGGCCACATCTACCATGACCGAGGTACATTCGGGAGTTTGTGGACCTCATAAGAATGGGTACGTATTGGCAAAGAATATTCTTCGAGAAGGTTATTATTGGCTTACTATGGAGCGGGATTATATCCGTTTTGTGCGTAGATGTTGTCATACCTCCTTTTTTCTACACTTACAAGGGCATAAAGGAGTTTTTCCAAGTAAAGGACAATCGAAACGGAATTTATTATTAAGATTTCAGAGCCACCACTTGGGAGATTAATGGTGTCCCAAGTCACCGGTTTAACCCCGAACCGAGGAAAATATGAACCAGAAATTCGGGTAAGGAATTCTGTTAACCCGGGAGAAGGTGTTGGGCATTCCCGGGTTCCGTGGTTCTACCACGGTCGCTCAACTGTCGTATTTGGATTTATCTGATTTCAAAACATGTTTTAGCTTATGTGCTTTTTTACCGTAAGCCGCTTTTATTATTATTTTTAAGGATAATTGTAATATTGTGAAAATGCATCTCGAACCACGTCACATCAATGCACCCATGGTTTTTGACACATTTCGACTCTGTTGAGATTTGGATTTGGGTCGCATAAATGTGCACCCGAGTTTAGGAATGTAATTTTATTAAAAGCGCGTCTAAAGTGTCTAACACGTTATTATCTTTGGGGAAGGCCATAAAATTCGCTAAACGGCCCATCCCGGATTCTAAGTATTTTTAATTGAGCATTGAATGAGGGCCCCCCAATTTGTATTTTTATTTGGCGAGACTCGTCTCATTTTATTTTAAGGGATATCCTAACAGGTCTTGTAGTTATTCTATTAATAGGTATCTACACTTATTCAAATTAATTTCAATTCTACTTGATGGAGCAGCCCAATTCTCACGTGGCTTTAAGCCTATAGGAACACTCAACGTGAATGACTGCCATCCCCTCATAAACTGGGCCATTCAAAAGGAGGCCCATTTTTAAATCTTTTGCAGCACACGATCGGAGATCGAGCATAGGCTTGCACTTAACGCCACTCTTATTTCGGACTCATGTTGCATCCAATTCGAAACCCAGCCAAAATTTAGCAATTCTAACAAATTAATACAACTTAACACCTAGATCAATACTTGCTGATAAATAGAGGTTTTGATATCTAAATGAGCAGTTCACTCACCTAATCCTCTATGTGTTCAAATTATCAACTATCTGTGATTTTAAATCTAGACTACCGAACCTGCTACTACAAAGTATTATAATGCTGGGATTCAAACAAAGGCAATCTCGAACTCATTTCTGCTTCAAGAGGTTCCAATAGTTAAACTACACGAATAAGGTCATACTACATCAAGGTGAGTAATTATCACTCATCTGCAGGCTAAACAATTCAATGTCTACTTCAATTTAATATGAATTCAAGCTTTACTAATTTAATAATATGAACTAAATCAAAATAAAAACAAACTACTAACTATAGAATTCACAAGCTAAACGATTCCCAGTCCTTATGTTTCAGAATAGTCCTATTATACAAATGACACAAAACTTCGAATAACAAACTATTTTATTACGTTAAAACATAGGCAAAAACCAAAATGAATTAAGAACTTGACTTCAACAGCAGTTCAAACAGTATTCCCTCATGTATTCCTCAAATCACATTACATAAAGCCTTCACAGCTCATAGGAAATCAAAGAGGTACCTGGAAATGGAAACACAATGAAATTGGGGAGAAATCAGCACAATAAGTGTAGCAGCAGCGAACAACTCAGCAAAATAGAATCAGCAATCCAGGAGGATTTTAAAATCATCATCAACAGAACCAGCAGTAAATAGAAGAAGAACAACACCAGTGAACTAGCCAAAATCATCTTGGATACAACCAAAATCTCACTCAAAAATCAACCAGGAATCTCCAGAATCGAACAGCACTCAAAGCTCAAACTAGAAGATGCATTGTATTTACTAAAAAAAACTCAAAGTTAGCCTAATATTCAATGGAACAGTATTGTTTTTGGTTTTTCTGTATTTTTTGTTTGTTTTGTATTTTTGGGCAGAAATTCGGATCTAAAGAGAATTATAAACTACTAGTAATTTGAAATTCAAAATCTAAGCTAATCTGCAGGGGGTGTTTTTTTGGGGGGAGTTTTTGATGCCCCAAAAACTTCTTAAACAAGGCATGGGAATTCCCTTTTATAGGCACAATGAGGTGCAACTTCATATTTCTTATTTTACACATTAGTCCCTCCCTTATTTTCATACTAGTCCCCTATTTATTGACTTGTTACTCAAGTTAATACCCTGAACTTCAAAAATGGGACTAAAGTCCTATTCTAGAAGATTCTAGAGAATCCTAGTATTAACTACCAGGTTCTACCTAATTCAAAATGTCTGAACTACCCCTGAACTTACACCTAAACTACAACTATAACCAAACAATCTCCAACTATAGGAATGGATTCTCAGATGTTAAACAGAACTAGACATTACTTCTATTTCACATCCCTACTGACTATCAATTAATCAATTAACTAATCAGCATTATTAACCAATCAAAAGAAAATGAGCAGGATTATTAACTATTAAGGAAAGAAAACAGAACAAAAATGAATAATCATGAGTAGAACTAGACCAAATTTATGAACATGAATCAAACTACACAGAAGTAAAAATGAATAATCATGAATAAAACTAAACCAAATTGGAGAACATGAATTAAACTATACAGAAGTAAAAGATTGAAAACAAGGAACAAGCAAAACATGTAAAAAAAATCCAAATGGTACCAGGATCAACTAATAATAAAAGAAACTTACTGACTTTTCCTTTTGATTGATTTGTGGAAATTGATTTTTTTTTTTAAAAAATCCAATCACCCGAGTTTTGCTTTGAAAACCCTAGATCCAAGATTTCACGAGTTCCGGTTGGATTCTTGTAAAATATCCATGTGTGTGAGGACTAGGGTGGCACGGGGATCTTGTGGTATCATTTTGGAGTTATTTGGTACAACTAGGGTTTTGGCCGAAAAATTTAAATTAAAAATTCAAGCTATTCCGGCCAGATTTGAGGGATGGGGTTTGGGGGGTTCGATAGAGGAGGTTATGGCGGTCTTACGGTGTTAATTTAAGGGTGAACGGAGAAGGTCGAGTCATGGCCAGAAAATTTGGTTTGAAGATTTGACGAATTTGGTTGGGGCTAGAGGGGAATGGGTCATGGGTCTGTAATGAGGAGGCAAAATTAAATAAGGTATATAATTTTGGGGTGATTTGGGGATTCGCCGCCGGCGGCGGCAATTTCTGACCGGCGGCATTAGGGCGGAGGGAGTCACGGTGGAGAAAGGCAACGTTATGCCGGTGTTACAGCTAAGGGTCTGTACGAGGAAGAGGGCTTATGTTTTTAGCGTTAAAGAGATCTTCGAACACTTATGTTTAAACTCGAGATGGAACCATGACCGTTGGATGAGAGCGGATAGACGGCCTATATTTGATTCGGCATTTATAACTCAAAACGACGTAGTGTGGTCCCTATACTACGTCGTTTCGTTGGTCTCAAGGGCATAGGCATCTGGACCGGGTAATTTAATCGGGCTGGGCGAAAATGTGACAGGTTTAGGGGTGAAATTGGGTCTGGGCTGGGGTAAAATGAATTGGGCTAGACCATTTTGGCCCAAATTTGGGTCTTTTAAGACCAGTCCACTTTTAATTGCTTTTGTCTTTATTTCTTTATTTTTTGTATTTTATTTTGTATTTTTTCTAATTTTATATAAAAATGCAAATATTAAAATGAAACCTAATTTATTGTCAAAACTAAGCTAATTAATTCCTACAAAATTGATTAAATCCTATTTAAAAGTAGACTCAACGATTAATAATTAAAGATGCAAAAAATGGACTATTTTTTGTTATTTTCTTTAAATTTTGTTCTAAAAATAACTTAACCACTAAATAATCCTTAAAATATAAAATTAGATCCTAAATGCAAATGTCATGCGTATTTTTTATATTTTTCATTAAAATTCACAAATAAAATGCAAACAATTAACAGAAAATAACACAAAAAGAAAAATTATTTTGTTTGAATTTTTGGGAATAATTCATATATAGGGCAAAAATCACGTGCTCACAGCTGCCCCTCTTTGCTCGGGAACACTAGTGAGAAAATACGAGCGATTTTTGCTCGTTTGAATATTCCGTGTGAAGCATTTTTGAAAGATTTGACCGCACTCTGCTTCGGAGGTTGCCTACATATCCTTGGCTAAAAAGGAATCAGGTCAATGTAGTTCAGGAAGGTCTAGTAGCTGGAACTACCAGGAACTGTGATTTCACTGATGTTGCTGCTGCTACTGCTCGCTGACCTCCTTATTACACCGTGTCAAAGTAAAAAGAAGCTAGCCTAGCTATGATCTATGAATTACAAAAGGGTCCTATCTATGTCTTCTATCTTGCTCTTGTGTTGCCTTGAACTTGTATTCTTCCGATAGAATTCTCGCGTTGTTGCCTTGCCTTGTGATCGGAGATGTCTGGCCATTCCTCCGAGTGATGCTGGACTGCTGAAATTTGAAATATGTGCCTCTATTCTCTAGGCGGGCTCCTGATTGCTGACGCTTGAAAAGTATTCCCTTGTTCTCCAGGTGGACTCCTGACTGCAACGGTTGAAAAGTATTCCCTTGTTCTCCAGGTGGGCTCCTGACTGCAACAAAATAAACAAACAAAAAATATTTCTGCCTTAGTTGGTGACTGGGCACATCATGTTATCCAATATTAAAATTGACAGCTAAAATTTGAATTGTACTTCCCTTGTTTTCCAAGTGGGCGCCTGACTGCTGAGACTTTGAAATGTATTCCCTTGTTCTCCAAGTGGGCTCCTGATTGCTGATCTTGAAATGCATTCCCTTGTTCTCCAGGTGGGCTCCTGATTGGTGAACTTGAAAAGTATTCCCTTGTTCTCCAGGTGGGCTCCTGACTGCAACAAAATAGACAAACAAAGAAAATTTTCCGCCCTAGTTTGGGGATGGGTACAACATGTTATCAAATATTAAAATTAAAAGCTAAAACTTGAATTGTACTTCCCTTATTTTCCAGGTGGGCGGCTGATTGCTAAAGCTGGAAAAGTATTCCCTTGTTCTCCAGGTGGGCTCCTGACTGCTGAAACTGAAATGTATTCCCTTATTCTCCAGGTGGGCTCCTGCTTGCAACATATCAACAAAGAAAATTTCTTGCTCCTGTCTCAATCAAAGAAAAATTTGTTAATATAAAATGGTGGTTAGTTGCTGGCATTCTTGCTGGGTATGTCCCTGCTTCCGATTTTACTCCGACTTGCTTCCCTGGACTTGCCTTGAACTGCCTCGACTTCCTGATTGACTTCCAATCCCCTGACTTTGATGACCCAAATGTTCTATCCTGTATTGCTGTTTTTGTGTTTCTGACCCCTCTATTTGAAACTTTGCTTCTCCCCCACAATTATTTGATTAACCCACCGATGGAACTTCCAATGGTCCTTCATGTCTTACTTTTCTTTTGACATCCTTGATATATTCCAGCCCTGTTGTGTTGTACAACTGGGAAGCTGGTAGTTAGCCTTGACATCCTTCCTTTTGTTTTTGAATAGAACCGATACTGAAACATCTTACAGACAGACTTCAAGATAATGAAATGCAACGACCTCGAAGGTTAAGGATAAAAAGACTCCGAAACGGATGATTTGTAATGAAGAGAAGAGGATAGGACTTATCTGAGTGGAACGACTGGTACCATTGATCGTGCCATGCATATTGGATTAACCAGCCTAGTCTATCCAACCAATCAGCTTTTGATTGCCACATTTGCGGTTCCGGACTTTCATAACCTGACTTTCACCAAGACCCAAACCTTGCTCGTCTTGCCATGTTTTGAGCAACTTTCAACCACAGACTTGTTTCATTTGCCCATCTAAAGACTCAACTTTGCCTTACGGTGCCCGCGAAGGTTTTCACCGACAAGACTCTCTCATTTTTTATCTCTCTCTAAACTCACTTCGCCTTACGGTGCCCGTGAGGGTTTTCACCAATAAGACTCTCTCATTCTTGATTTCTCTCAACTCACGTCGCCTTATGGTGCCCGTGATGGTTTTCACCAATAAGACTCTCTCATTTTCATCATTTTCCTTCTGGTACCAAAGTGTTTCCCTTAACATGAATCACTTTACTTGCTCGCATTGGCACTTCTTGAAGATTGATCGGAAGGTCTTTCTTTAGACCGTAATGTAGGCTTTTGGATGGGTTTTAGAAAGAAGGGTATAGAGGATCAAAATAATTCAACATGGGTTTAACATTACAACTTTCGGAATCAACCTTCTCACAACAACCACAACTTCTGCCCCAGTTTCTTTCTTGGGGACTTTTGGAATTTTGTTTTGGTGTGACTGAACCTTGAAGAGGCTACCTACGTACCCTTTCGGGATCAAGTCAAACGTAGTTCAGGTCATAGAAATTACTTTTGTTGTTGTGATCTCTCCTTTCTTCCACTTTTCTTTTCTTTCATCCTTCAGTGTTTTTTCTTTTATTTTATTTTTTTCTTTTCTTTTTTTTTCTCTCTTTTTTCCCTTTTTTGTTTGTTTTTTTTCTTTTATTTTCTTCTTCCTTTCCTTTTCTTTTCTTTTGGACTGTTTTTCTTGTTTCTACGCTTATTTTCCTTGCTTGTGCTTTCGCATTTTGTTATTGATTCCGAAAGAAGGGTATGAAAGAAAATAAAATAAAGCTCGAAAGGGGTAACAAAGGATAAAGTGTTTAGATATCAGAACAAAATGTCTTCATCATTTCAATCTCAAAAAAATGCCAAATACAATTAAGTATAATTAGACAAAGAAATCATACATAGTATCGCTTGACTGCATCAGAGTTGATAGCTATTTCTACACATTTCCCTTCCATATCTGTCAGATATAATGCACCATTGGACAACACACGGGTTACAACAAATGGCCCCTGCCAGTTAGGGGCGAACTTTCCTTTTGCTTCAGCTCAATGAGGTAGGATACGCCTCAACACCAATTGCCCTACTTCAAACTTCCGCGGACGCACTTTCTTGTTATATGCTCTTGCCATTCTCTGTTGGTACAACTGTCCGTGACATACTGCTGCCAATCTCTTTTCATCAATCAAACTCAATTGTTCCAAGCGGGCTTTGACCCATTCAACATCATCAATTTCTGCTTCGGCGGTAATCCGAAGGGATGGTATTTCAACCTCTGCGGGTATTATTGCCTCTGTATTGTATACCAATGAATAAGGAGTCGCCCCTACCGAAGTGCGGACAGTAGTGTGATATCCTAATAATGCAAAAGGTAATCTTTCATGCCATTGCCTGAACCTTTCAACCATTTTCTGCAGTATTTTCTTGATGTTCTTGTTAGCTGCTTCGACCGCTTCATGCGCCTTAGGACGATATGGGGTGGAATTGCGGTGCGTGATCTTAAACTGCTTACATGTTTCCACCATCAGATGGCTGTTGAGGTTGGCACCATTGTCTGTGATGATTACCTTCGGGAGTCCGAACCGACAAATGATATTCGAATGCACAAAATCGACCACTACCTTCTTGGTCACTGATTTGAAAGTTTTTGCCTCAACCCACTTAGTGAAATAGTCAAAGGCTACCAGGATAAACTTGTGCCCATTTGACGCTGCTGGTTCGATCGGCCCAATGACATCCATTCCCCAAGCAACGAAAGGCCATGGTGCTGACATTGTATGCAATTCTGACGGCGGGGGATGAATCAAATCCCCATGTACCTGACGTTGATGACACTTGCGCACGAAACTGATGCAATCCCGTTCCGTAGTAAGCCAGTAATAACCTGCTCGGAAAATATTCTTGGCCAATACATATCCACTCATATGAGGTCCACAAACTCCCGCATATACCTCAGTCATGATAATTGTAGAATGCTTAGCATCCATGCATCTCAATAAGCCAAGATCTGGAGTTCTTTAGTACAACACTCCTCCACTAAAGAAAAATCTGCTTGCCAAGCGTCGAATTGCTCTCTTTTGATCCCCTACAGCCTGTGCGGGATACACTCCCATCCTGAGGTATTCTTTGATATCATGGAACCACGGCTCACCATCAAGTTCTTCTTCCACCATATTACAATAGGCGTGCTGATCTCGGACATGAATCTGCAACGGGTCCACATATGCCTTATCTGGATAATGCAACATTGACACCAACGTAGCCAAAGCGTCGGCAACTTCATTATGAATCCTTGGGATGTGCCTGAAATCTATTGATTGGAATCGTTGACAAAGTTCATGCAAACACTACCGGTATGGTATGAGCTTTAAATCCCGTGTCTCCCATTCTCCCTGAATCTGGTGCTCCAGAAGATCCAAGTCACCCATGACCAAGATTTCCTGGACACCCATGTCTATAGCCAACCTCAAACCCAAGATACAAGCCTCGTATTCAGCCATGTTATTGGTGGAATAGAATACGAAGTTGAGCCGTAAAGGGTAGTGTTGCCCTGTCTCAGAAATAAGTACCGCTCCTATCCCGACGGCTTTGGTATTGGCAGCCCCATCAAAGAATAGTTTCCATCCTGGCTTCTCGACCTGTTCTAATTCCTCAACATGCATTGTCTCCTCATCAGGGAAATATGTCTTCAAAGGTTCATATTCATCATCAACTGGGTTCTCGGATAGATAATCAGCCACCGCTTGTGCCTTCATCACGTAGACAATATCACATTCCATGAGCATGATTTGTTACTTTGCGAGCCTCCCTGTGGGCATGGGCTTCTGAAAAATGTACTTCAATGGGTCCGACCGAGAGATGAGATAGGTGGTATAGGATGACAAATAATGTTTCAATTTCTGCGCTACCCAGGTTAAAGCACAACACGTTCTCTTAAGCTGAGTGTACTTTACCTCATAAGATGTGAACTTCTTGCTGAGGTAGTAAATCACCTGCTCTTTCTTTCCTGTGACATCATGCTGCCCCAGTACACAGTCAAAAGAGTTATCCAAAACTGTCAGATAAAGGATCAAGGGTCTTCCCGGCTCCAGCGGGACCAACACAGGTGGACTGGCCAAATACTCCTTAATTTTGTCAAATGATGCTGACATTCATCTGTCCATCTGATCGCAACATCTTTCTTTAGCAGCTTAAAGATGGGATCGCAAGTTGTTGTGAGTTGGGCAATGAACCTGCTGATATAATTTAACCTGCCAAGCAAACTCATCGCCTCTTTCTTGTTCCTTGGCGGCGGCAGCTCCTGAATGGCTTTGATCTTGGACGGGTCTAACTCAATACCGTGTCGACTTACCACGAACCCCAACAACTTCCCCGACGGAACTCCAAATGCACACTTCACTGGATTAAGTTTGAGGTTGTACCTGCGGAGCCTCTGCAAAAACTTCCTCAGGTCCTTGACATGGTCACATGTCTTCCTTGACTTTATGATCACGTCGTCTACATAGACTTCAATTTACCGATGTACCATGTCATGGAACATGGTGGTCATCTCCCTCATGTATGTTGCCCCTGCATTCTTCAACCCAAATGGCATGACCCTATAACAATACGTCCCCTAAGGCGTGATGAATGCCGTCTTTTCTACATCTTCCTCATCCATCAAAATCTGGTGATAGCCCACATAACAATCCACGAAGGAACCAATCTCATGTTTAGCACAATTGTCAATCAATATGTGGATGTTTGGCAGTGGACAGTTGTCTTTTGGACTCGCTTTATTGAGATCACGGTAATCAACGCACACCCTAGTCTTTCCATCCTTCTTTGGCACAGGCACAACATTAGCTAACCAAGTGGGATACCGCGTGAACTAGATGACCTTTGCATCAAACTGCTTGGTGACCTCCTCTTTGATTTTCACACTATTATCTATTTTAAATTTCCTCAACTTCTGCTTGATAGGAGGGCATGCTGGGTCGGTGGGCAATTTGTGGACCACATCATCATATGATCACGCAAAAACATCTTTGTACTCAAGCAACATTTTGATTATCTCTTCTTTGAGCAGGGGTTCCAAATGGACACTTATTTTTGTTTCCCATACATTCTCCTGATCCCCTAAATTGATTGCCTTTGTGTCATTTAGATTAGGTTTGGGTTTTTCTTCAAATTGGCTTAATTCTTTACTGATTTGTTCAAAGGCTTCCTCATCATCATATTCTACCTCATCATCACACTCAATTTCTTGTATTATTATTTCAGAGTTAGATTGGTAATCAAGACTAGGCTGAAGACTCCTCATGCACGACACATCAGTGAAACTAGCATAAAAGGGATTGTACAAGAAAGAAAAGAAAGACAAAATAAAGGCTATCAGGAATGAAAGAGGAAGGAAATTGCATTTCATTAAAATTGTAAGATAACAAGGTTTCACTCATCCAAACGGACGGAACACAGCATCCGAATTACAACCTTGGAAATAACCCAGATTAAACTGAAGGAAAATCAAAACTAACTACCAAGACTCCCTCTGGGTAGGAAGAGGAGTAGCTTCCCAATTATTAAGCTTTGCATGGGGCCCCACGAACTCCACATCTGCCATGCTCGGACCTTTGCCTGCATCCACCACATTCACCTCGTCAAACAGCTTCTCAAACCTCTTAATCAGCTCTTTGTCGGGTTCCACCAACACAGAACGAGGCATTACCGTTGTTAGGCGCCTCTTAGTACCAGGCCGGACAAAGGAACGGGACAGGCGGGGGATGGGTTTTGGGAGGGTCCATGCTCTCTTTTCATCTTCTTAGCTCTCCTTACGTCAGCAGCAGTGGGCTTGAAGCCTAAACCAAAAGTATCCAGGTTTCCAGGAAGAGATACCGGCTGTATGATTCCTTGCAATAAAGCGCCCAAGCACTTTCCAGGTAATAATCCATTCTTTATCATTTCCGAAGCCACTATGACAAATGCAGCAGCTACCCTGGGCATAGGAATACACTTTCCTTCCGGGATCTTTGCAACTGATACTGTATCCAAGACTTGGTAAACCCATGGACCTTTGTCATCCTCAGCTTCGTCTAAAGGCGTAATGGTGTTACACGAATTATCCTCCCCGTGCACAACAATTTCCTGCCGGTCCCACTCGAATTTGATCATCTGATGCAAGGTAGACAGCACTGTTTTTGCTGCATGAATCCAAGATCGTCCTAACAAGAGATTGTAAAAAACAACCACGTCGAGCACCTAGAACTCCATAGTAAATTCAACTGGTCTTATTGTCAGTTCCAACATAATATCCCCGACTGTGTCCTTTCCTCCCCCATCAAATCCTCGTATGCAAATTCTATTCTTGTGGATTCTCTCACTGTCCACTTTTAACTTTTCCAGGGAGGATAGAGGGTAGATGTTTGCACTGGACCCATTGTCAATCAGCACCCGGGTAACCACAGAGTCTTCATATTTTACTGTGAGGTCCTATTATGGTCAGTGCCCTCCAAAGGCAGCTCATCATTAGAAAATGTAACCCTGTTGACCTCGAAAATCTTACTTTCTATTTTCTCCAGATGATTCACAGAAATCTTATCAGGAACATGGGCTTTATTCAGAATCTTCATCAACGCCCGGTGGTGCTCGTCCGAATGGATCAATAGAGATAGTAATGAGATCTGTGTCGGAGTTTTTCTCAACTGTTCTACAATGGAATAATCTTGCGCCTTCATCTTTTTTAAGAATTCTTCTGCTTCTTCTTCAGTTACGGCCCTTTTTACTGGTGCTGGATTATCTTTGGCTACTTTAGCTTTTCTCAGTTCCTCAGGGACAAAGCATCTCCCTGAATGAGTAAGCCCATGGGTTTCACAAACTTCTTCTTTAACTTCCTTCCCTTTGTACGTCACAGTCACTCGGCCATAATTCTAGGGGACGGCCTTTTCACTGACTATTGGTAACTGAGTCACTGGCTTAATGATAACCGGCTCTGTGTGAGCCCCTTTCATGATTACAATGGGCTTGACAACTGCTCCCGGTACCATCACTTTGACTGGTTCTTGTTTTACTGCATCACCGTTCAACGGCTCCTTCTTTATCACCCCCACCGGTTTTCTGACTGTCTCTCCTTCCTTGATTAATTCTCTCCCACTGGTTGGTTTCTCATGTGACCTATCTTCACTGGCCTTGATCATCATTACGGTTTGTGAAGGTTTCTTATACTCCCCCTTTTGCACTAACTCAATCATATGGGTCTCGAGATGAGCTGGCAATGGATTCTGAGTGATGTTAGGTGTCTCTAGAGCCTGCACCTCAATTCGGCGGGTATCAATGAGCTCTTAGATGGCCGTTTTCAAATGCCAGCATTTCTCTGTATCATGCCCTGGGGCACCCGAGCAGTACTCGCAACTCACCGAGTGGTCCATGTTCCTTGGGGGAGGATTTGGCACTTTGGGTTTAATCATACTTAACATTCCCAATTGTCTTAATCTATGGTATAAGCTGGTGTAGGACTCTCCCAACAGAGTGAAAGTTTTCTTCTTCTGTAGCCTATCATTTTTAGAAACAGGGTTGGGTCAAAAACCGGGTCCGGTGGGGTTTCTGTAGGCTCTCGGGGTGGGTAGGTGTTTTGAGTATGGTAAGTATTTTGTGGGGTGGGTGCACGCCATGGTGCCTGAGGTTGGGGTTATGTTTGGGCATGATGGATAGAGAAATGGGGGACGGGAGGCGGGTAGTAGTATTATGGCGGGCCATATGGGTTGTGTGGGTATGTTTGGGGATGAGGTCGTGGTTGGTGATAATATGGTGATGGACCCCTGTACCAAGCTCTTGATTCCACTACTGTAATATCTTCTTTCTTTTTCTTTCCCAATGCCCCTCCAGTGCCACTCTGGATAGCCTGGGTAGTTGTTTTAATCGCCGAATAGCTCATAATTTTGTTGGACTTGAGACCCTCTTCCACCATACTTCCCATGTTCACTACCTCATTAAAAGTTTTTCCAACTGCCGATACCAGATGACCATAGTAGGTAGGCTCCAAAGCCTGCAGAAAATAATCGACCATCTCGCTTTCCTTCATTGGAGGATCAACTCTTGCGTCCTGTTCTCTCCACCGAAAATCGTACTCTCTGAAGCTTTCCCCCGGCTTCTTCTCAATTTTGGTCAGTGATATATGGTCCGGGAAAATCTTGAGATTATATTGAAAGTGGCCTGCAAATGCCTGAGCCAAATCATCCCAGGTGTACCATCGAGCATAATCTTGCCACGTGTACCATTCCAAAGCAGCACCACTGAGACTTTGACTAAAGTATGCCATTAATAACTCATCCCTCCCCCAAGCGCCTCTCATCTTACTGCAAAATCCCCTCAGATGGGCTACTGGGTCACCGTGTCCATCATACAGATCAAACTTGGGTAACTTGTATCCCGTGGGCAACTGGACGTCGGGAAACAAGCACAGGCCCTTGTAGGCCACACTCACCTGTCCTCCTAGACCCTGCATATTTCTGAATGATTGCCCTAAGCTTTTCACCTTTCGTATCATTTCCTCCTGCTCAGGGTTTTTGGGAGGCTTCTCTTCTTCAGCTGAGATATCAAGACGGGGAATGTAAGGGTATGGTTCTAGAGGTTTGAAGTGGGTTCAGATGGGTAATAGTGGTTCTCCTGGGTTTGGAACAGGGGCTCACTAGACGATCTGTGTAATGTGGTGGGTGGAGGAGCCACAAACACAAGAGTAGTTGGTGGTGGTGGGCATGGGATTTTTTTGGGTGGTGGAGGTGGTGGTGTTTGGGAGGTAGTTGCGTAGTATTGCTGGTAGGTAGGGTAGGCCGGAGGGGAATTCACTGTGGGAGGATCTTGTGGCTAAGCTAATGGTGGGATGTAGGCAGGGTTAGCAGGGTAGGTTGGTAGTGGATGTCCCTTTGCCCACGTCTGGTACATTTCGGCCATCTTCTGCTTCAGTTTATACATCTCCTCTTTCATGGCGTTGACATCCACTACCTCTTCTTCCCTAGACGGGTCGACAATGCTTGCTTCTAACTCTTGGCTGACCATTTTTTATGTGTTCTTAGAGCGGGTGTTATATGAGTGGGTTGCCAGAATGCCAGTCAAATTAACCACTTGCCTGGACTCATCATCAACAACAACGTTGTTAGTGGTTAGGGCATTAACAAATAGATAATCGCACATTTGGGGAATGAGTGCACGTAGGCAGTTAACGATTTCTATTATGCGTTTGCTCGACTGCTTGCGTCATCCCGACTTTTTTTATTCCCAACTGTGACTTCTTTTCTTTATTCTTTCTGTTGTTTCTTTTGTTTTGCCGTTGTTTCTTTGTTGTGAATTTTTCTTCTCTCTTGTTTTTCTTTTCCTCTCTTGTTTTTCTTCTTTTTTTTCCTTTTTTTTCCTTGTTTTTCCGCTCTTCTTTTCTTTTTGCCTTTTGTTTTTATTCTCATTTTATTTTCTCTTTTCATATGGCTACGGTCGGTTCTTATGAAGATTGCCTATGTATCATGACCTCGCCCGAATCAGACCAAGTGTAATAAATGCAAAATAGAAACAAAATGTTTTATGGAATTTTCACTTCTACTAATAGTAGGTATTACAAGACCCCAAGGCTGACGCATTAAGACAACTAACAAACTCTAACCAACAATTATTCTACTTAAAAAATGAAAATGCAGACTGACTCGAAAAGAAAATATAGACTCAGACAACTGACAAACTCTAGTAAAAGGAAATGACAATCATGAATACATTAAAGCTCCTGTTGCCCGCGGGACATGGTTCGGTCTCGCCGCTGGCCTATATGCAAGTTCCCCTTGAAGTCTGTCCAGGTCGCTCATTATTTGTTTCACAAATATTGTCACTGAGGCAAAGAAGGTAGTTTGAGTCATGTTCTCGCACATTTGGCATTTCCTGGTAATGTAGTGAGAAATAGCTAGGATTCTTTCTCTGATTATGCCCTTTTCCTGAAGCAGCCACCCTATCTGTTGGGCCCTGGCCTCCAAAGTCTACTGATTTCGTTCCTGGATTTGTTGCAGGTCTATTTCTAATTGTGCTAATGCTGTGTAGCAGTGTTCTCTTTCAACCTTGAATTCTTTAGCTTGTTTGATCATTTTGTTTTCTGCGGCAATGACCTTTTTCCTCAATCCCGTGACCTCATTATCGTGTTCTTCTCTTAACTGCTTAACCGTGCGGGCTCGTTCTTCTGCGCTTTTAGCCAACTGTTTTTGAACCTCGACTAATTCTCTTCCCGCTTTGTTGAGGTTAAAACTATAGTCGCCCACATTTTGCCTTAGGTTTTCTATATGTTTTGCATCTTTGGCACTCCTGACAGGATTTTCGGCCGCTATTTTCATCTTTTGGATTTGGGCTCGTAAGGCTTCATTCTCCTTGGCCAATTTCCTTTTCTTGCCCGCATCTACCGCAATTTGCACGCTATTTTCAAACTTAATGTCTTGGACCCGCTTTTCCAATTCTCATATTTTGGCTATGTATTCATTTTCTTTGGCTAACCAAGCCCAATGTTCTTGCGACGATTCAGCAAACTCCTGGAGGTGAGGCCTTTTGGCTGGCCTCCCAAAAGGAACTTCCCTTCTATACCAAGCGTGATAATCAGGTGACATTTCTCCTTTAGCTCGATCTCGGACACAGGTACTCGCCGCCAAATATTGACATTCACTCCAGACCTGGCGAACCTTTGCTTCAGGAAATTGGCCATCGGGACCAATCTCAACCACTTGCATACGAAGGTCGTCGTCTTTCAGAACTATCCGGCATCTTCCGAGTTGCCTCAAAACCCGGTACGGGGTGTAAGGCTGAATGCTTCTGAGACCCATTAAGAGGAAATGTGGCCTTGCTGCTGCATATATATGATTTCATCAACAGGCAGCCATCCGAAAGTCCACTCTATTTGACTGGCAGTGAGGGATCGAAAGTATGTTGTCCAGCCCGTGAAACCTTCAAGCAGGTTGACCCCCTTAATCCTCGTATAAAACTCCTTTATACAGGTTTTCTCGGTAGACCCATAACTCAGGAACTGAGGACGATGGCACGGGTGTTCGGTCATCCATATTTGCAACAGTAGATT
>MU710154.1:34630-50931 GCA_026770625.1 Nicotiana glauca | reverse complement strand
TGTCCTTCTTTGCCCAGATCGTTCCACCATAGACGCAACTCCAAAGGGATTTTATTTATGATTGAGAAAGGTTCGTTTTGAATCGTGCTCATCCTGCACATTTGTTAAGGTGATTTAATCACTTATTTTGACTTAAAATAAAAATGACACTATTCTTTTCATCCAAATTTCTAATTTCGAAAAAATAAAAAACCGGTTCTGCAGATATGGCCTTTCAGCACTTCGGGAGAAGGTTTCAATGCTGTGCCCGCTAACCGTTGAGAAATGACACAGGATGGCTGTTCTTGCAAGGACAGCCTTCCGATGTCCCTTTAGGGACATTCGGCTTGTTTTATACAAGAATTGACTTACCCGACTTATTCATGACAAAAGTTAAAATTATGGTTTTTTGGCTAGTTTCGCAAAAAGGTGGTTGGACCCGATGAGGGTTGCCTACGTATCTCACATCCAGTGAGAATCAAACCAGCGTAGTTTGGGCGGATAAGCTAACTATTTTTCGAAAACGAAATCCTTTTGACAAATACACTATTTCGGAAAGCATGAATCTTTTTATAGTTTCTTTTCAACAAGCTATTTGAAAATAAAACTCTTTTGTTTTCTTTTTCTTTTTTATTGACAAATAAAAAAAACCATTCTTTTTGCAAGAACGAATTTTCCTTTTTCCCTTTCCTTTTTTTTTTATTTTCCTCAAAAATTCGGCAGAGTTTCAACTTTAGTTTGACATTGGTTGTTTTTCTAAAACAGGTAATTAACTCTCTACACTGCTATACGGACCCAACCCCTGTGTTGAGTCCCCTAAATCATATGCACATTATGCAGATAAGCGCTCCTACTAGGGATCCGGCATGGAGTCAAGTAATTCTAAGTTCAAAACCTGGGTATGTGTTCTAGACTGTGTACCCGAGCGAACAACTCGAGTCGAGGAGGAGGCTACATACCGAGAACCAAAAGGCCATCCGTCTTAGTAACTTGTCTGGCCTCTTTCTTATTTCAGGGTATGACACTAACAGAATAGGGAGTCTCAACCAGTAAGCACATCCCCGGAGGTGAGAAGAGAAGGGTTTCGGCACAGTTTATATACAGTTCAGATAATATCAAAGCAGTAAGGCATTTAGCACATTTAGCAGGAAACATGTAGGAAAATCAGATAAAGCCAAACATAACAATTATTCTAAGATCGAATTCTTAAACCCTGAATCGAAGTTCTGGGTCCTTATCCCTAGCAGAGTCGCCAGAGTTGTCACACCTTCTTTTTTCTACACTTGCAAGGGCATAAAGGAGTTTTTCCAAGTAAAGGACAATCGGAACGGGATTTATTATTAAGATTTTAGAGCCTCCACTTGGGATATTAATGGTGTCCCAAGTCACCTGTTTAACCCCGAACCGAGGAAAATATGACTCTGTTAACAGTCCGCGAACCAGAAATCTAAGTAAGGAATTCTGTTAACCCGGGAGAAGGTGTTAGGCATTCCCGGGTTCCGTGGTTGTAGCACGGTCGCTCAACTGTCGTATTTGAATTTATCTTATTTCAAAACATGTTTTAGCTTATGTGCTTTTTTACCGTAAGCCGCTTTTATTATTATTTTTAAGGAGAATTGCGACATCGTAAAAATGTGTCTCGAACCACGTCACATCAATGCACCCGTAGTTTTTGACACATTTCGACTCCGTTGAGATTTGGATTTGGGTCGCATAAATGCGCACCCGAATTTAGAAATTTAATTTTATTAAAAGCGCGTCTAAGGTGTCTAATGCTTTATTATCTTTGGGGAAGGCCATAAAATTCGCTAAACAGCCCATTCCGGATTCTAAGTATTTTTAATTAAGCATTGAATGAGGGCCCCCCAATTTGCATTTTTATTTGGCGAGGCTCATCTCATTTTATTTTAAGGGATATCCTAACAGGCCTTGTAGTTCTTCTATTAATAGGTATCTACACTTATTCAAATTAATTTCAATTCTACTTGATGGAGCAACCCAATTCTCACGTGGCTTTAAGCCTATAGGGACACTCAACGTGAATGACTGCCATCCCCTCATAAACTGGGTCATTCAAAGGAGGCCCATTTTTAAATCTTTTGTAGCACAGGATCGGAGATCGAGCCTAGGCTTGCACTTAACGCCACTCTTATTTCGGACTCCTGTTGCATCCAATTCGAAATCCAGGCAAAATTTAGCAATTCTAACAAATTAATACAACTTAACACCTAGATCAATACTTGCTGATAAATTAAGGTTTTGATATCTAAATGAGCAGTTCACTTACATAATCCTAGTGTTCAAATTATCAACTATCTTTGATTTTAAAGCTTTACTACTGAACCTGCTACTAAACAATATTATAACACTGGGATTCAAACAAAGGCAATCTTGAACTCATTTCTGCTTCAAGTGGTTCCAATAGTTAAACTACACGAATAAGGTCATAATACATCAAGGTGAGTAATTATCACTCATCTGCAGGCTAAACAATTCAATGTCTACTTTCAATTTAATATGAATTCAAGCTTTACTAATTTAATAATATGAACTAAATCAAAATAAAAACAAACTACTAACTATAGAATTCACAAGCTAAACAATTCCTAGTCCTTATATTTTAGAATAGTCCTATTATACAAATGACACAAAACTTCGAATAATAAGCTATTTTATTACGTTAAAACATAGGCAGAAACCAAAATGAATTCAGAACTTGACTTCAACAGCAGTTCAAACAGTATTCCCTCATGTATTCCTCAAATCACATTACATCAAGCCTTCACAGTTCATAGGAAATCAAAGAGGTACCTGGAAATGGAAACACAATGAAATTGGGGAGAAATCAGCACAATAAGTGTAGCGGCAGCGAACAACTCAGCAAAATAGAATAAGCAATCCAGGAGGATTTTAAAACCAACACATCATCAACAGAGCCAACAGTGAATAGAAGAAGAACAACACCAGTGAACTAGCCAAAATCAGCTTGGATACAACCAAAAACTCACTAAAAAATCAACCAGGAATCTCCAGAATCGAACAACACTCAAAGCTCAAACTAGAAGATGCATTTTATTTACTAAAAAAACTCGAAGTTAGCCTAATACTCAATGGAACAGTATTGTTTTTGGTTTTTCTGTATTTTTTGTTTGTTTTGTATTTTTGGGCAGAATTTCGGATCTAAAGAGAATTATAAACTACTAGTAATTTGAAATTCAAAATCTAAGCTAATCTGCAGGGAGGTCTTTTTTTGGGGGGAGTTTTTGATGGCCCAAAAACTTCTTAAACAAGGCATGGGAATGCCCTTTATAGGCACAATGAGGTGCAACTTCAGATTTCTTACTTTACACATTAGTCCCTCCCTTATTTTCATACTAGTCCCCTATTTATTGACTTGTTACTCAAGTTAATACCCTGAACTTCAAAAATGGGACTAAAGTCCTATTCTAGAAGATTCTAGAGAATCCTAGTATTAACTACCAGGTTCTACCTAATTCAAAATGTCTGAACTACCCCTGAACTTACACCTAAACTACAACTATAACCAAACAATCTCCAACTATAGGAATGGATTCTCAGATGTTAAACAGAACTAGACATTGCTTCTATTTCACATCCCTACTGACTATCAATTAATCAATTAACTAATCAGCATTATTAACCAATCAAAAGAAAATGAGCAGGATTATTAACTATTAAGGAAAGAAAACAGAATAAAAATGAATAATCATGAGTAGAACTAGACCAAATTTATGAACATGAATCAAACTACACATAAGTAAAAATGAATAATCATGAATAAAACTAAACCAAATTGGCGAACATGAATTAAACTAAACAGAAGTAAAAGATTGAAAACAAGGAACAAGCAAAACATGTAAAAAAATCCAAATGGTACCAGGATCAACTAATAATAAAAGAAACTTACTGATTTTTCCTTTTGGTCTATTTGTGGAAATTGATTTTTTTTTTTTGTAAAAAAAATCCAATCACCCGAGTTCTGCTTTGAAAACCCTAGATCCAAGATTTCACGAGTTCCAGTTGGATTCTTGTAAAATAGCCATGTGTGTGAGGACTAGGGTGGCACGGGGATCTTGTGGTATCACTTTGGAGTGATTTGGTACAACTAGGGGTTTGGCCGAAAAATTTAAATTAAAAATTCGAGCGATTCCAGCCAGATTTGAGGGATGGGGTTTGGGAGGTTCGATAGAGGAGGTTATGGCGGTCCTACATTGTTAATTTAAGGGTTAACGGAGAAGGTCGAGTCATGGCCGGAAAATTTGGTTTGAAGATTTGACGAATCTGGTTGGGGTTAGAGGGGAATGGTCATGGACCTGTAACGAGGAGGCAGAGATGAATAAGGTGTATAATTTTGGGGTGATTTGGGGATTCGCCGCCGCCGGCGGCGATTTTCGACCGGCGGCATTAGGGCGGAGGCGGCACGGTGGAGAAAGGCAGCGTTATGCCGGTGTTACAGCGAAGGGTTTGTACGAGGAAGAGGGCTTATATTTTTAGGGTTAAAGAGATCTTGGGACACTTATGTTTAAACTCGAGATGGAACCATGACCGTTGGATGAGAGCGGATAGACGGCCTATATTTGATTCGGCATTTATAACTCAAAACGACGTAGTGTGGTCCCTATACTACGTCGTTTCGTTGGTCTCAAGGGCATAGGCATCTGGACCGGGTAATTTAATCGGGCTGGGCGAAAATGTGACAGGTTTAGGGGTGATATTGGGTCTGGGCTGGGGTAAAATGAATTGGGCTAGACCATTTTGGCCCAAATTTGGGTCTTTTAAGACCAGTCCACTTTTAATTGCTTTTGTTTTTATTTCTTTATTTCTTTTATTTATTTTTTGTATTTCATTTTTTATTTTTCCTAATTTTATATAAAAATGCAAAAATTAAAATGAAACCTAATTTATTGTCAAAACTAAGCTAATTTATTCCTACAAAATTGATTAAATCCTATTTAAAAGTAGACTCAACGATTAACAATTAAAGATGCAAAAAATGGAGTATTTTTTGTTATTTTCTTTAAATTTTATTCTAAAAACAACTTAACTTCTAAATAATCCTTAAAATATGAAATTAGATCCTAAATGCAAATGTCATGCGTATTTTTTATATTTTTCATTAAAATGCACAAATAAAATGCAAACAATTAACAAAAAATAACACAAAAAGAAAAATTATTTTTTTTGAATTTTTGAGAATAATTCATATATAGGGCAAAAATCACGTGCTCACAGATGTCATCAGTATCAAGTGCATGGAGATTTGATTCATTCCCCACCATCAGAATTGCAAACAATGTCTGCACCATGGCCTTTTGTTGCGTGGGGTATGGATGTCATTGGGCCGATTGAGCCAGCAGCATCAAATGGGAACAAGTTCATTCTGGTGGCTATTGACTGTTTCACCAAGTGGGCTGAGGCTAAAACGTTCAAGTCTGTGACCAAGAAAGCGGTGCTTGATTTTGTGCACTCCAATATCATTTGTCGATTTGGGATACCAAAGGTGATCATTACAGACAATGGGGCTAATCTCAATAGTCATCTGATGAAAGAGGTATGTCAGCAGTTCAAGATTGCACATCGCAATTCCACCCCTTACCACCTCAAGGCAAATGGAGCAGTTGAGGCGGCCAACAAGAATATAAAGAAGATATTGCGAAAAATGGTGGAGGGTTCTAGACAGTGGCATGAAAAGTTGCCTTTTGCATTGGGGGGTTATCGCACTACTGTTCGTACTTCAGTAGGGGCGACCCCTTATTTGTTGGTGTATGGCACCGAGGCAGTGATACCTGCAGGGGTAGAAATTCCATCCCATCAGATTGTCGCAGAAGCTGAAATTGATGATGATGAACGGGTCAAAGCCCGCTTGGAGCAATTGAGTTTGATCGATGAGAAAAGATTGGCAGCAGTATGTCATGGTCAGTTGTATCAACAAATAATGGAGAGAGCATATAATAAGAAGGTGCGCCCATGAAAGTTCGAAGTGGATAAGCAAGTGTTGAGGCGTATTATTCCACATCAGGCTGAGGCCAAAGGCAAGTTCGCCCCAAATTGGCAGGGGTCGTTCATCGTGACGAGAGTGTTGTCCAATGGTGCTTTGTACTTGACATACATAGAAGGCAAGTGTGTCGAAATGGCCATAAATTCCGATGCGGTCAAGAGATATTATGTATGATTTCCTTTGTTTTAATTGCATTTGTTTGTACTTGGCATGTTTTGAAAATTGTAATGATGAAGGTTTTTTTCTGCTATCTAAATACTTTATCCTTTGTTACCCCATTGAGCCTTATTTATTTTCCTTCATACCCCTCTTTCAGAATCAGTAGTAAATATTAGAAACACAAGCGTGAAAGATAAATAAAAGGAAAGAGAAAAGAAAAGAATGAAAAGAGAGAGAAGGAAAAAGGAAGAAGAGAAAAGGGAAAAAAAAGAAGAAAAAGAAAAGAACAGGAAAGAAGAGACAACAAAAAGAGAAAAGGAAGAAAGAAAAGAAAGGAAGAAAAAAAAAAGAGAAAAGAAAAGTCACAACAACAGAGCAATTCCTATGACATGAACTACGTTCGACCTGATTCCTTTTAAGGATACGTATGCAGCCTTACGGTTCGATCCAATCAAAGTAAAAATCCAAAAGTCCCCAAGCAAAGAAACTGGGTTAGAAGTTGTGATTGTTGTAAGAAATCCGATTCCGAAAGTTGTAATTTTGAACCCATTTGGATTGTTTTGAGCCTTTAATACCCTTTCTTTCTAACCCTATCCAAAAGCCCGCATTACGGTCCAAAGAAAGACCTTCTGATCAGTCTTCGAGAAATGCTGAGTCAAGCAGGTAGAGGTGAATTATATCAAGGGCAACACTCTGGTCCAAGCAGGAAAGTAATAAAATGAGAGAGTCTTATTGGTGAAAACCCTCACGGGCACCATAAGGCGACGGGAGTTGAGAGAAATAAAAAATAGGAGAGTCTTATCAGTTAAAACTCTCACGGGCACCTTAAGGTGAAAGTGAGTTGAGATATGAACAAATGAGAGAAGTCTGTTGGTGAAAACCTTTCAGGGCACCGCAGGATAAACAAGGTTAAGGTTTGGGTGAAGAAATCAGGTTATGGAATTCTGGGGCAACAAAACATGGCAACTGAAAGTTAATTGGTTGGACGGATTGGGCCGATTCGTCTGAAATGCATGTCATGATCAATGGTACCAGCTGTTCCACTCAGATAAGTCTCTTTTCCTTTTCCTTTTTAGCAAGTCGTCCGGTTTTGGATTCTCTTTATCCTTAACTCTCAAGGTCATTGCGTTTTATTTCTTTCGGGGTTTTGTTTCTCTAAGATGTTTCTATGATAGTCTTATTCAAAGCAAATAAGAAAGCATTTCAAAGTTCACTACCAGCTTCCAAAATTGCAAAGCACAGTGTGTCCAGAACATACCAAAGATAGCAGGATGTAAAGTAGGATACATAGAGTCACTGGAAGTTTCATTAGAGGAATGATTTGGTAATGTCATGGGAATTGCAAAGGTTCAGATAAAAGGGGTCAGAGATGTGAAACAACAGTCTGGGTATAGAACACTCGGATCATCAAAGGTCATGGGATTTGAAAGTCAGTCAGAAAGTCAAGCGGTTCAGGGCCAGTTCGGGAAGCATGTCAAAGCAAAACACAACAGCAGAGACATCTTTAGCAAGAATGCCATCAACTAACCACCATTTTAAACTGATAATATTTTTCTTTGATAGAAACAGGGGCAGAAAGTTTTTGTTTGTTTCGGAGAAACTCTCCGTAGGGAAAGAGCAAGCACCAAAACAGATTTGACCGTAAACTCTCAGGACATTCCTAAAAAATAGGGCTTACATAAATTTTGAAACAAATCATAGAAGAATGTAAGTTGATTGCAAAGTTTGCATGGTTTAAGACTGGATTCAATTAGGAGTTTTCAGGACCCCTCCCTGAATAATGGGACCAAGTTTTAAGATTTCCATTAGATAGCAAGATGTAGCATAAATTCTGTTGTAGCGTAGTATGATTTAGTCGTAAAAGTGTCAGTCTTTAGGATAAACCTTGATTCGATTTTCAGGACCTTCCTGGATAATAGGATTAGTTTAAGACCTTTTAGATAATAAATGTAGTGGGAGTAATACTTTTAGAAGATATAACTTAGGTTTGTAATTGTTGTGCACTTAGGAGTTGTCGGGACCTCCCTAGATAATAGGACTTAGCTTTCAAATTCCTAATATTAGTTGGTAGAATGATTCGGTTTAACACTCACCTATTTGCCTAGCTACCTAAACTGGGGCAGAAAATTTTCTTTATTTTTTCTATTTTGTTGAAGTCAGGAGCCCGCCTGGAGAACAAGGGAATACATTTCAAGTCAGCAGTCAGGAGCCCGCCTGGAGAACAAGGGAATACATTCAAGTCAGCAATCGGGAGCCTGCCTGGAGAATAAGGGAATACATTCAAGTCAGGAGTTAGGAGCCCGCCTGGAGAACAAGGGAATACATTTCAAATCAGCAGTCAGGAGCCCGCCTGGAGAACAAGGGAATACATTTCAAATCAGCAGTCACGAGCCCGCCTGGAGAACAAGGGAATACATCCAAGTTTTAGCAGTCAGGAGCCCACCTGGAGAACAGAGGGAGTATAATTCAAGTTTTAGCTTTCAAATTCTTGCTGATATCTGGTAATATGATGCCCAGCCACCAAACCTAGACAGAAGATTTTCTTTGTTTTGTCTATTCTTGTTGAAGTCAGGAGCCCTCCTGGAGAACAAGGGAATAAATTTCAAGCCAGCAGTCAGGAGCCCGCCTGGAGAACAAGGGAATACATTTCAAATCAGCAGCCAGGAGCCCGCCTGGAGAACAAGGGAATACATTTCAAATCAACAGTCAGGAGCCCGCCTGGAGAAAAAGGAAATACATTTCAAATGCAGCAGTCAGGAGCCCGCCTGGAGAACAAGGGAGTGCAATTCAAGTCTTATCTTTCAATTTTTATTGATATTTGGCAACATGATTTAGTTTACAACCACATGTGCACCCAGCCACCAAACTGGGGCAGAAGATTTTCTTTGTTTTATCTATTTTTGTTGAAGTCAGGAGCCTGCCTGGAGAACAAGAGAATACATTCAAATCAGCAGTCAGGAGCCCGCCTGGAGAACAAGGGAATACATCCAAGTTTTAGCAGTCAAGAGCCCGTCTGGAGAACAGATGGAGTAAAATTCAAGTTTTAGCTTTCAAATTCTTGCTGATATCTGGTAATATGATGCCTAGCCACCAAACTGGGGCAGAAGGTTTTCTTTGTTTTGTCTATTTTTGTTGAAGTCAGGAGCTCGCCTGGAGAACAAGAGAATACATTTCAAATCAGCAGTCAGGAGCCCGCCTGGAGAACAAGGGAATACATTTCAAGCTTAGCACTCAGGAGCCCGCCTGGAAAGTAGGGAATACATTTCAAGCTTAGCAGTCAGGAGCCCGCCTGGAGAGCAGGGAATACATTTCATGCTTAGCAGTCAGGAGCCCGCCTGGAGAGCAGGGAATACATTTCAAGTCAGCAATCAGAAGCCTGCCTGGAGAGCAGGGAATACATTCCAGATTACAATTCAAGGTGGCAACATGAGGAATTTCAATAGGAGAATACAAGTCAGCATGGAAACAAAAGCTGCAAGATCAAGTTTGAAGAGATAATAGGTTTTGTAATTCATAGGTCATAGCTTAGTTTAACTTCTTTTTATTTTTGACATGGTGTAATAAGGGGGTTCAGTAAGCAGTAGCAGCAACAACAACAGTGAAATCACAGATTTATGGTAGTCCCAGCTACCAGACCTTCCTGAACTACACTGACCTGATTCCTTTTTAGCCGAGGATATGTAGGCAGCCTCTGAAGTAGGGTGTGGTCAAATCTTTCAAAAATGCTTTCCACGGAGTATCCAAACGGGCAAAAATCGCTCGTATCCGCTCACTTTATCTTTGCACGAAAACTCTTTGTGTTTCCGAGCAAAGAGGGGCAGCTCTGAACACGTGATTTTTTGCCTAATATGAATTACTCCCATAATTTCAAACAAAATAATTTCTTTTCATTATTTGCAATTTTGTGGATTTTCGTGGTATTTTCTGTTAATTGTTTGCATTTGTTTGTGCATGTTTATTTTATTTTAATTAACAAAAAATACAAAAATATATTTGCATTTAGGATTTAATTTAATATTTTTAGGATTATTTAATTAATTGAGTGTCTTATAAAAGGGAAATCACAAAAATAGTGTAATTTGCACTTTTAATTTTAACTCTTTTTTTTAAGTAGCTTTCCTTTTAATTTATTTTAATTAATTATGTTGATTATCATTTAGGGTTAATTAGTGATTTTATTGAGTTAATAAGTTTCTAAGAATTAATCTAGGAATTATATTAATTTTGGAAGAAAAAAAGAAAAGGAAAGGGAATTTTGGATAATTTGTCTTGAAATAAAAAGGAAATAAAGAAATAAAAAGGATTGGGCCAGTCTTTTTTTTAATTGTTCAAAGCACAAATAACTCTTTCCCAAACCATTCCAGACCCAGCCCATTCCCGTCCAACCCAGACCAGTCTCCTCCCCCCCTCCCTCAACCAAACGATACCGTTTTGGCCCCGTGAATCTCAACCGTCGAGGTTTCTCGATCCAACGGCTGAGAACACGGGATAAGTTAAGATATAAGTGTCCAAATGCATTCCCCCCACCCCTTCGTCTCTCATCGCTCGTACACACCCTCAGAGACCCCCGACCGCCTCCGCCGCACACCGCCTACCGAAAATTGTCTCCGTCGGCGGTGTTACTCCGATTGACCCCATTTTGGCACCAGAGCTTCACCTTCTTCCCCTCATCCCCACTCCACCCTCTATTCCCTCAATCTCATCAGAAACCGCCAAAACTCCCAAACCCTAGGGTGCGGTCCTTGGTTCCTCCGCCGCGGCCGGCGACTCCACCTCCGTTTCCTCACCAAAATAACACCAGAGGTTCTCCTCCACTTCCACATCACAAATTCACCATTCCCTGCCCTCGAATAGCCCCAAAGCCTGTCGAATTTTAACTTGAAGATTAAGGGTTTAAAGCGTTAAAGGCAGAAGCCAGGTAGATCGGGACCAAAATGGACCTTGGTCATGTGTTTTCATTCGAGAACACATGATGAAGGCTCTTTCTGGTCATAATCTTGAAGTTTTAAAAGAAATTTGCAGGATTGACTCTCATTTTAGGTATTTCATTTTATTTTTCGGGTTTTGCATGTGTTCTTTTTCCATGATGGATTATATTTTATCATCCCTTTGTTGTACTTGTTCATCGTCTCTTCATCTGCATCTTATTTCTTTTATGTGATCTTGCTAGGGACATTCTGTTAGGCATGTTAATTTGTAGCTTTAGTCCATTCAGGCTTTAATAGGTTGATTTCATCATGTTAACTCTGTTAATCTTAGCTTTTTTTTAGTAATTCCAAAATTGCGTCAGGCTTAATTTCTGATTATATTTAAGGCCCACGGTCTGTGCTTTAGGTTCAGAATTTTGGCTTGGGGTTGGGTTCTCAAGTGAAGTTTAGCCCAGGGTCAATTTGACCCATACCGTTTGGGCTAATTGGTTAAGTAACAAGGTTTCAGGGGTAGTTTAGGAAGTTTAGGGCAGGGAATCTCTTGGTAACTGCTTAGGAAGCTTCTAGTGGGGGGTTCTTTTTGAATTTCAGCCTTTTGGTAGGTTAACTTGGCAAGCAAGTCATAAAATTAGGGGCCTAAGGGGTAAAATAAGATCTGAACGATTGCCCTATTGGCTTGCCTATAAAGGCACCCTTTCTTGCCTTAGAAGGCAGAGAAAAAATTGGGAAAAATACAGAAAATACAGGTGGCTCAAATTCCTACTGTTCCTTTGAAATTAGAGAGAATTGGAGATAGAAAAAAGTCCATAAAATGCAAAGGGGATGGTTTTGGTTACTGTTTCATTGAGCTTTTCCTGAGGTCCTTTCAAATTTCTAGATCCTAAAGTAGTTTCTGATGTATTTTGGTTAAAATGATTCGAGTTTGGAGGTTTTAAGAGCTTGGTCTGAGGTTTTGTCAAGTTTTGGTTGATTATTGTCCTTCAGTTCTTGGTTTAAATTTGGGGTTTTTTTGGGTTGTTTTTGCTGCTGGCCTTTGCTCTTGTTACTGCTCGTTGCTGATCTTCTTACCCCCTCTCTTATTTGTGCTCTCAGGTACATTTTCTTAAGCTTTACTTGATATAATTACTATAATGAAGATGGAAATAAAAGCTAAAAGCATGGAAATCAACTTGGCGTTACTTCATTTGCATTTTTCTTCATGTTATTATTGTGCTTTGGTCATTTGAAATGTCACGAATTCTGATACTGTTATTTAATAAGATTGATTCATATAGTTGTGATTATATTGGGACTTTGGAACTTTTGTATGAGAAGATTCAACCGTATTAAATGAACCCTCGACTCGTGTGGCTTTAAGTGATTTAGATTTTCCATTATATCTGAATATTAGCATTTAGAAGAAGTTAATATGCAGTCCGTTTTGGTAGTAAATGTGATTATGTATTTAGTGTTTTGTTCCAGCGACTTTCCAACTCCTAATGTGTAAATAAGCATCGTGTGAGTGTGGTTAAGCCTGACAGATGGTTTGAATTAGTTACTATTGTAATGTTAATTAATACTTTCAAAAAAGGGGAAAGCTAGTTTTGATAAAAAATGGTTTCTCCGACTGTTAAGTGCCAATTCTCAGAAGTTGTTGATATCTCTTTCCATGTGGTTCTGAAGATTAAAATTTCATGTTATTTAGTTATCAAGAATTTAAAGTTACATGTTATTTAGTTGTAGAAAGGTGATCCTGTTTTGTGTTCTAAAATCAGTCGCATTAACGTTTGAATCTTTCATGATTAAATCAGTATAATTCGGAGTATCTCAGGGATTCAATCTTGAGACTTCATTGCTCAGTTGCAGGGACCCTAACTTGGGCTCAATTATGAAGCCCAATCCTAAAGTCCCTTTTGAACGAAGTCTGGGCCGTTCCTTTTATCAGACTATCAGTCCTCTGGCTTGGCTCAAGCCTTTTTGGCGTGATTGGATTAGCTTTATCATGCAGCCCATTTTAATTATTTTAAATGGAACATTGGACTACATTTAGTGTTAATTGAGCCCATTAATTAGGTTGGAGGTGAGCTATTCCAATAACATAAACAATTATGGCTCTCATGGGTTAATATCGAAACCTTTTAATTAGAATAGTTCGGGGTGCGCCATGCCGAATACAAATGACAATCGCGTGGCCCTCACTTTAATTAGTATTGTATTAATCCTTAGAACTCGAGGAGTGCCATTTAGCAAATTACATGGCCCTCGCAAAGTGCAAACGCGTAGTTGCTTTAGATGCGTATTTTATTAATCTACCTTCCTAAACTCGGGTGCACATTTATGTGACCCAAATCCAAATCTCAACGATGTTAAAATATGTCAAAAATCACGGGTGTATTTATGTGACGTGGTTCGAGACTTGTTTTAATAACGTTGTAATTTTCTCTAAAAATGAATAAAAGCGGTTAAAACTAAAATTTGCACTTAGGTTCCTAATTGTTTAAAATCAGATAATTAAGCCGAATATAACACTTGAGCGACCGTGCTAGAAACACGGAACTTGCGAATGCCTAACACCTTCTCCTGGGTTAACAGAATTCCTTACTCGGATTTCTGGTTCGCGGACTGTTAAACAGAGTCATTCTTTTCCTCGATTCGGAATTTACACTGGTGACTTGGGATACCATAAATCTCCCAAGTGGTGAATCTGAATCTTTTAATAAATAAATCCCATTTTGATTGTTTTTTAATTGGAAAAACTCCCTTTATTATACCATTTATGGGGTGTAGTAGAAAAACGGAGGTGTGACAAGTCCCAGTCGGAGCACAGAGAAGTTGAGCTGGAGGAGGCGAATAGTGAGCTGATAAGGGCTGTGGCCCGTAACAGTGAGTTGGAGGAGCTCCTCAGGGCAAAAGATGACGAGCTCGAGTTGATCTGTGGGGTGACGGCGGAGAACGTTGACTTGCAACGGAGGGTGATGGATCTGACCATCGAACTCGATGCCAGGATGGCGGAGATTAAAAGGATTTCTCAGCCTTCCTTGTCTCGTCCCTCGCCTGATCAGAGTGTGTGTTGTAGTGCGCATGAAATGTGGATTTTTGTGGAGGCTAAGCTCGACGTGTATAGTGAGCTTCATGCTGCGGGCCGAGCGACCGAGGAAGAAGTCCAAGCACGGAGGAACGAAGCTCGTGCTGCTCGTGAAGCTTGTGGTTATTACCCCGACTCTCCCTGTGGGGAGGGGCCTGCTTCCGATGACGTTAACCACGTCGACTCCAGTTCCTGGTACATGAGGCTTAACTCTCAGGGGGCGATGGGCAGCTATGAACTTGTACTGTAGATTTTTGGCTTGTATAGTGTATTGGGACTCGTCCGCAGGGACAAATGTAAAGATATATTTTGGTTGTAATATATTTTTTACTTTTGCTACTTTGTCCGTTTGTTGTAATGCTTAGCCTCCGCAGAGGTTGTTTTTGTCGTTCGTTAAATGGTCATGTCGTGGTTTGAATGAGGTTGAACCGATGTCGATGACTTTGGCTCTCAGGATATTTCTTCGACTGTCATTGGAGTAATACCCGTCGTGGTTCGAACGAGGTCGAACCGATGCCGATGTCCTTAGCTATTAGGATGTTACTTTGACTGTCGTCGAAATAGTATTTGTCGTGGTTCGAACGAAGTCGAACCGATGCCGATGGACTTATCCATTAGGATGTTACTTCGACTATCATCGAAGTAATATCCGTCGTGGTTTGAACGAGGTCGAACCGATGCCGATTGCCTTAGCCATTAGGATGTTACTTCGACTGTCATCGAAGTAGTATCCATCATGGTTCGAACAAGGTCGAAGCGATGCCGATGGCCTTAGCCATTAGGATGTTACTTAGACTGCCGTCAAAGTAGTATCCATCATGGTTCGAAAGAGGTCGAACTGATGCCGATGGCCTTAGCCATTAGGATGTTACTTTGACTGTCGTCGAAGTAGTATCCTTCGTGGTTTAAATAAGGTCGAATTGATGTCTATGGCCTTAGCCATTAGGATGTTACTTCGACTGTCATCGAAGTAGTATCCGTCGTGGTTCGAACGAGGTCGAACCGATGACGATAGCCTTAGCCATTAGGATGTTACTTCGTCTGTCGTCGAAGTAGTATCTGTGTGGTTTGGAGATTAACCCTTGATTATGTAATTGAGATTTTTGTTCATTCAATTGAGAATTTTGTGCATACAATGGAGAATAACTAGAGTTGACCCTTCACTGTATTGCCCTGCGGATCATGTCGGTTGGCCGATATGGTGAACCTGCGCTCCTGTTCTACCAGGTATCCCCTTCGCCACCACATTAAAAACCTCCCCGAGAAAACCCAATTGGGACAAAACTCGGGCCATGGAAAAAGAGTACGACTTAGGAGATTCCTTTTAGAAGTGGAAGTATTTGAGGTGGGCGACATTCTAATTGTTTTTGAATGGTTTTCCCTCCATCGTTTCTAGTTGGAATGCTCCTTTGTTATCCGCTGCTATGATTTTGTATGGTCCATCCCACTTGGTCCACAATTTTCCCTCGTTCGGGTCTTTCGATGCTAGTGTTTTGGCCTTGAGGACATAGTCGCCGACTTTGAGCGGTCTTACTTTGGCTTTCCTGTTGTAGTATCTTTTGGCCTTCTATTTTTGGGCCGTCATTCTTATATGGGCCATGTCTCTTCGTTCTTCAGCTTCGTCTATATAACGACCCGACCGGTCGTTTTGAGTACTAGCACTCCGTTCAGCAATCGAAGGTCATGAACAGCTTCATTTCAGGTATCATGACTTGTACGCATGGTCGGAATTTAATTTCGAGAAGTCCAGAGTTTATTTGGGAAGAGAATTCACATTTTGAAAGCTTAAAGTTGAAAGAATGAACTAGGATTTGAATTTCAAGTAAACGACCTCGGAATCGGGATCTGAAGGTTCCAGCAGGTTCGTATGATGATTTCGAACTTGGGCGTATGCCCAGAGTGGGTTTTGGATAACCCTAGAGCGTTTTGACACCTATTGTGGAAGTTAGTATTTTAGAAGAAATTTCATAAGTTTGGTTTGAAGTGAATTTCGGTGTCATCAACGTCCATTTGGAATTCCGATACTGTGAATAGCTCCGTATAGTGATTCTGGAGTTGGGGGCACGATCGGAAGTGAATTCGGAGGTCCGTAGACCATTTTGAAGCCATTTGGCTAAAGATAGAAAGTTGAAGGTTTTTGGAGAGTTTGACC
>MU710141.1:64418-116714 GCA_026770625.1 Nicotiana glauca | reverse complement strand
TCCATCTATTTATGTTTAGTAAGTGTTAAAGAAACGAATTGGGTTAGTTGGCTGGCCTTGTCTTCACGAGAGGTGTCATCATGACCGGGTATGGAGATTGGGTCGTGACAGTTTTACTGGTGGACATTTTGAATCAGTCGGTAGTTTGTGTGCCACAATAGATGTACTCAGCCCAGTCATGTCGTCGTACGACCAGGCGAATATGCCTTCATATACTTTCAGAAACTCTGTGTATTCCTTCTTTTCTGACGGTGATAAGTGAATATTGATTCGTGTTTCTTTGACATTTTCTGCATCTCCCAGGTTAGCAATCTCAGTCTCATCCAAGTTTGACTTAGGTCTGTTCTTAAAATTCTCAACTTCTTTAATTATCTCTTCTGGTATATAATCTTCCTCTGAATCTATATCCGTTTGTTATGTTGTCTCGTTGTATGTCACAGTTATTGGTTCATCAAGATAAGTAATAGTAATGATGTATAAGTAAAGTAATGAGAGAAAATAATAAGAGTAAGATTTATAAGAAAACCGAAATGCTTTGATAAATTCCATAACTATTTTTGAACATTGGAGATCTTTTTTGCGAAATTAAAATGCGAAAGGAAAGTTAACTAGTAAAATAAAAGATAGTGCATGATGCTTGTTCAGCCTTGCTACCCTGAGGCTCGCCGGGCTCTGGTGGTTCTGATGGTCCAGTTATTGAGGCATGCTCCTCTGCTTATAGCCTGTATGGAAGAGCCTTCCTCCCCCTCCTCCTCGAAAATGACACAACAATCTATATCATCGTCTTCCAGGGATAAATTCCTCACTGGTGCCAGTGCCTCCTCTTCTTCTGACCCATAGATAACTTCGGCTGGTTGGAAAGTCTGTTCCAAGCGTGGTATTGGCTACTCCAATGGATAGTAAGGACTGCGCCATGGTGGCGACCAGTTGTTGAATTCCTCCCAAGTATACTCATATCCCAATCCGAAGGTGGTGCCATGTTTCTTTAGTTTGATAGGCTTAGCGATTCCTTGGAGGTTCTTGCCAAGTCCTTTGCTAGGTTCATACCCGCTCCAGTTCAATATGCTTTCAATTTTGTTATCCCACCATTTGTCCTTGCCAGCGGCATTGACTCGCTCAATATTGTGATAGGTCTCCCCGCCTATCTTTCTTCTGCCTCCAATTGCTAGAATGGTCTAGAGACTGTATATGGGATTGCTACTGTTGCCGTGAATGATCACTTCTTGGTGATTCCACTCAAACTTCACTGCATGATGTAGTGTTAACGCTACGGCCCTAGCGGCATAAATCCACGGTCATCCCAATAACAGATTGTAAGATGACGACACGTCTATCACTTGAAAATCAACATCAAACCAAGTAGGCCCCATTTGCAAACACAGGCTATTTTACCCAATAGTGGACCTTTGGAATCCGTCAAAAGCTTTGACGTTGATGGACCCGTCCTTGATCTCATGCAACCCCTTTCCTAATGTCCTGAGTGTCACCAACGGACAAATGTTGAGGTTGGACACTCCGTCAATCAGGATCCTGGTGATAAAATAATCTTCGCATTGTACGGTGATGTGCAACGCCTTATTGTGACTCAAACCCTCTGGTGGCAGCTCGTCTTCATGAAAAGTGATCTTGTGACTTTCCAATACCTACCCTACCATGTTAGCCGTTTCTCCGCCGGTGATGTTACTTGGTGCATATGCCTCACTCAGCACTCTTAGCAAGGCATTATTGTGTGCATCAGAACTTTGTAGCAAAGCAAGGATAGAAATCTGTGTCAGTCTTTTGTTCAGTTGATCAATGACTAAGTATTCTTTGGCTTGTATCTTTCTCCAGAGATCGTCGGGCCTAGTTTCAGTGATGGTTGGCCGATTAGAGGCCTGCTTGATTGACTCAGCCAAATGCTCTGGGGTACAAAACCCTGTCGGTTCTTGTCATACCCTTTACCGCAACAGCTTCCCCGAACTTGACCTTCCCCTTTCTTATAGCCTCGACTGTGTAGTCCCAAGGTATGGCATTAGTGTGGAATGGTGTTACTGCCGACATTGCCACTGGAATTGGCGTGGCTATTTTTACTCCGAATGGATCAGGCCCCTTAGGCGGTAAAACTACAACTTCAAAGGGTGTAGGTGTATTTGCTGGTGACATAAACTCAACCTCAATCGGCGCTGGTGTCTTTGCAGAGGATGGTGCTTCAAACTCGAGTGGCATGGACATGTTTACCTCAGCGTCCCCAGAAGGTTGAATCTGGACCACAATCGGATTAAGGTGACTACTGGCTTCTTTGGATTGTCGCCTTCTATGATTAAACCGATTGATCCTTTGGGGTCCCAATCGTCCTCTATCTCGATCATGTGAACACCTCCGCCCTTGTGGTCTGGCAGAGGGTTATTGCAGACATTCAAAATAGTTTCCTTTGCTACAATGATCTTGTTATCAATCAAAGTCTAGATCTTATCCTTCAGAGAACGACATTCATCAATGGTATGTCCTTTCATGCCGGAAAGGTATGCACGGGATTTATTTGGATTGACCCACTGAGAAGGGTTTTCAAGGGTTATGGTAGGGATAAGAGTCACATAACTAGCAGCTTCAATTGGTTCAGCAATGGCGGTATACTATTTGGGAGGTCTGCGGTCAAAATTTGGTCGAGGTCTAGGGAAGTTTAACGTGGGAGAGGTGATTAATAGTGTGATGGTTGGGTGTTGTAGGCTTGGTAAACATGTGCTGGTTGGGAGTATTTAGGTCAAGTGGGATGATATGCAGGAGGTGGAGATGATTGATAAGTGGGTGGTGGAGTATGGTAAGAGGGTGAGGGTGCTCGGTAATTTGGGGTAGGTTGATATATTATTGGAGGTATTAGGTATGTTTGGTATTTGATAGGGGATTTGGTTCTATGTGCAACCATTACAGCACCTACGCCTCTTTTCTTGGACGTACCACTAGACTGTAAAGCCTTATTGGTAGCTTGCAAGGCTTCAAAGTTCGTAACCATACCACTCTTGATGCCTTTCTTGATCCTTTCTCCTAGCTTGATGATGTTAGAAAATTTATGATTCTCGATCAGCATCAACCTCTCATAATAATGTGGGTCCTGGGCCCGAACGAAGAATTTGTTCATTTGCTCTTATTCCAAAGCAGGCCTAACCTTAGCAGTTTCTGATCTCCATCGAGTAGCATACTCACGGAAGGTCTATGTCGGTTTCTTCTTCAAGTTTTGGATATAGAACACATCTGGTGCGTTCTCCGTATTGAACCTGAATCTGTCCATAAAATCAGATGCCATGCTTACCCAGTTTGACCACTTCTTCGGATCTTGGCTAATGTACCAAGATAATGCATCTCCCTTCAAGCTCCTCGTGAAAAGCTTCATGCGAATTTTCTCATCTTTTTCTACTCCAACCAATTTGTCACAGTATGTCCTCAAGTGGACCCTTGGATCCCCTGTACCATCAAACATCTCGAACTTGGGAGGTTTGTACCCCACGGGCAATTCGAAATCGGGCTATATGCAAAGATCTTCATAGTTTAGCCCCTCAATTCCCTTACTACCTTCAACACCTTGAATTCTGCTAGTCAACTTTTTATTCTCTTCGACCAGATTTTTTATGAGCAAGTCCTTATCATCGGACTCGGGTGTGCTTGATATGGGCTAGGTGGAGTGTGGCACAGTCTCCACGTATATGGGGGTATTTGTTGGGTGTGGCAGAGGCCATTTGTGGACTTCTGGAGTTCTGGGATGAGCAGTGGGGTGTTATTTGAGGTATGGCAGGTATTGCAATGGTGGTAAGGAGCGGGATGGTTTTGTTGCTATTGGATGTTTTGCGGAGGTACAGGATTCTGAGTATTTGGGAAAGTAACCTCTGGAGTGGTGAGGGAAAATGACAAACTTGCCAAATTCCGGACTTGGTCAAGTTCTTCCTGAAACTTCAACGGCTTTTGTTCTACTTGGGATGCATTTTCCTTAGGGATCAGAGTACCATGAGTGACCTCTACCCGTTCAGTTGAGTTGTTCGAATCTTTCATTTTTCCTTTATTCTTGTGTTTGACAGGACTAGGAGGAAGAGTAGGTGGAGGGCCCCCGGATCTCGTAAAATATGATGATGTTGCCAAAATTCACGAACTAACCTTTGGGGAGGGGAATAAACAAAAAGTAAAACAAAAGGTAACAAGTCAATGAGGATCATTAGGAAAAATGTTGCAATATTTAAACACGTAGTGATGAAATATAAAGTGTGTCCTAATTTTGGGGACCTCGTTGTGCCCGAGGTAGGCCCAGCGACAAGTTAATTTTGGAGAACTTAGAATGCTAAATGCCTCATTTCATTGATAAAAGGTAGACGAATCCCAAAACAACTAACAAGAAAATAAAAATCACTAATGGCCATTGGCCTTATTACATTTTATAAAGCGGAAATGGAAATTCCTATATATGTGGTCCCAGAGGGACCTTCTCCGGACTTGGCATCATTGGCTCTATCGAACAGTTTCCCTAGCTTGCGCAGTCCTAGTAGCAAGTAAGCTCTGGTCAGATGTCCGCCTTCATTTCCTTCAGCAGTTTGGCAGTCTTCGACCATTTTCAGAAACTTCTTTTCCAACTCTACTATACCTCGCTCCAAATAGACCAAACATTTTTTGGTGTTGACAGCCATATCCTTCCACCCTTCAATTAGTTTTTGATTGGCTTCCTGTATCTCACGGTGCTCGCTTTCGCATTCTCGGATTCTCTTGCGCAGACGGTTGTACTTGACATGTGCTTCGGCCTTTTCATCATGATAATGTTACCTCGAACAAACCCTGGTTGACCCAGACTATTATGATTATCATCCAACCAACCCGAATAATAGGGAGCACAACCTGCATGGCATCTGTCCGGTTCGATGGTGTCCTTTCCCAAGAAAATTTTGTAGTGCCACATGTGCTAAGCCTGGCACCTGTAAGGGCTATTGTCATCCTGGAAGATAGCCCGGAAGTGAATCATCTTGTCGACCCTTGGTATAACCTTCTTCCTACCCACTTGTCCCATAACCTGAAGAGGTACGTTCCTCTTAAGCCAATTAGTATTAGGAAAGGTGTGTCCCTGGATCGGACGATGAACTCCTCAGTTGGGAACCATTCGAACATCCATTGTAATTGGTCCTCGGTCAGATTTTCGAAGAGTTCGACCCATTCTCTAGCATTCTCCGGTTGGGTGAACATGTCGGGCATGTAATTTATTCTCTTTGGGTGATGAAAAGCGATATGATCATCCCAGTCACTTCGATGGATTTCCTGTCGCTATTCACCCTTTTGGAGGTGTTCCACGAGCCAAAGTTGAAGTAGAAGATTACAACCGTTGAAGTGCTTGGCTCCTTATTGACACTTTCTAGGGCTCGGTATATTTCTGTAATGATCATTGGTATGAGACTGAATGGTTGTCTGTCAATTCCTTCTATTAGAGTTTTGATGACCATAGCTAGCCTGGTATGGATCCATGCTTTCTTCATTGGAAATACTATCATCCCCAAGAAACAGAACATGAAGACAAATACCCTTCGGTGAATATGCCCCAATGATGTAAGGACGAACTCATCAGGATAAGTACGGTAAGATTTGTTGTGACTGTACCTCTCGTACAAGTAGTCAATAGGAATGTACGACTCTTTCAAGCATGTCAAGTTTGGATTATTCTTTAGACCCATCATTTTGAGAAAACCTCTACCCTTGCAGTTTTCCAGCATTAACAAACCCGGAGTTTCCCACGGTATACCAGGCAGTCCTCCTATCTCCTCGAGCAGGGGTGTCATCTCAATGTCTCCAAAGTGGAACACAGACCTATCACAATCCCAGAATAGAGTAGCAGCTTCTATGATATTTTTGTTGGGTTGAATTTCCAAGAGAGAGTATAGGTTCCCCAAATATTTTCGGATGAGAGTCTGATCACTGGAGTGAAAATCCTTCCACCAGCTTAGCAGTTTGGGATGTATGTTAGTAACTATATCGAATCGGGGGACTTTGTGCCTCATGTTTCTGCAAGACAAAAGGTTAGGCCCTTACCCCCACCAGACTCGACTACTAAATATCAATAATTGGTATAGAAGCATTTAGTTCTCCAAATAAATGAACAAAACATGGTAGTGTCCGTTTGGGTTTTAAGAAAACCTGGTGGACTTTGGACAAGGCTATCTTAAAGAGTCATTATGCGGACAACATAACTGACTCGGCTAGGTTTGACCATGATGCATGCACAATTAAACAGAGTAAGGTTTCTATGTGGTATTAGACTAGTGCCCTTGAGCGAACAACTCAAGAGGGAAAGACGCGGAACCGTCAACTACACCATTGATCGATTGGTTTTACCGTAAATATGCCTTTGCCGGATTTAGGGGGTGATAATATCGGAAGAGCACAACACTCATTATAAGAGTTGCTATGGTATTTTGTTTGGCGCGAATGGAATATGATGTTGTAAACATGCAGTTGCAATTATTAAAATAAGTTGTCACGTATTTGCACGTTCAGAAAATAATAATTACAATAATTTAAAACAGTAATAAGGGAATGCAGTAAAGGAAAGCAGTAAAAGAAATAAGGGAAAGAAACAAAAAGACAAGTCAGTTTTGTAGTAGAAGAGGGAATTAAATGCTTAAAGAGATTAAACAAATAAAGGCACATAAGAAATGTAAAGTTACAGTAATAGCTTGAAATGGTAAAAGCTTAAAAGAAATCCCCAGCAGAGTCGCCATGCCGTCGCGCCCCCTTTTTCTCGCGAGTTTATGGAACTTGGGAAGACTACTCGTTCCCTTTTGGGAATTGGGTTTTGGAATTAAAGAGTCACCACCTAATGATTTAAGCGCATTAGGACACTTAGAAGAGTTTGACTTGTATAACCAGAGATAGGGTAAGGACTTGAAATTATTCCAAGGGGAAGGTGTTAGGCACTCCTCAGAATCCACTAGTGTAGTTCTCGACCAAGCTATCGTTGTGACATTAGGTACAAGTAACACATAGGCAAGTAGGACTTCAAATAAGAGGGGATTTTTCACATAAAGATTAAAATAAACAAAGTCGGAAAGAACTAAAGAGAGTTGATTTTCTTGAAAGAAATGGTTTTAAAAAAAAAGATTTAAAAGAGACAAAGAAACAAAGGGAAGGGGGGTCTTAGGTTTATTAATAATATGGATCACCCCACATAACATCCGGTAATCACACCTCAGTGAGGGGCTACACGTGATGTTATTGCGTGGTCATCATATCCATATCTACCCTTTCCCACCCCGTAAGGTATTAAAGCGCGGAATGGTCTAGTTTGCTTATTGCATGCTATTACCCGCCCCAATCCTATCAGCCCTGGAGGCATTTGGGACTACTAATCCTAAAGGGAGGAGATATTGGGTTATTTGTGGTTTCAAAAGATAAAATACTAAGGCGACAAACAAAATACATATAGCAAGTTTGGGGAAGCATATAAACAAATAAAAAGGCTCAAGCATACCTCCTTTAAACCAAAGAAAGCACATAATGTATCATGACTTGCATGTACTGTTTATGGTCTGATTAAAACTTAAAGGTTGAGGCAAGCTAATTTATTGCATAGTTGAGATAAGAAACCCGAATCAAGCCTGCCTGCTGGTTGTAGCTGATAAAATCTGATTCAGTTTATAAGTTTACCCTATGGCTTGCCTAAGTGTTGGACGAAAACCCTATAGGCATGATATCTACAGATTTTAGAAACAAGGATATGAGCTGATTACATTTTGATTGTCAGTTATTAAAGAAGGGCGAGTTTTAGCAAAAGATCATAAGTTCTGCAGCTAGTAATGCATTATTATTGCCAGTTTTAGACTTATAAACGAGTGAGGCAATTCAGATTTGATTAAAGCTCCTATAGGCATGGTTTCTATGCGTTTGTCGACTTTAGAACACTTTTATAGACATAGAGAAATGCAAAAATCCTATAAGCATGATATCTAGGTATTGTATTTTATATGAACATGATATCTAATTGCAGTTGGTTATTTAAGACCTATAAACATGTTTGCCTAATGAAAAGTGGATATGCAAGATTCAGAATGACCTATAGGCATATTTTCTATACGCATATGCGGAGTTCAGATTTTGAATAATTGTAGACATGGTATCTATATGAAAGAATGCAGGATTCCTATAGACATGGCATCTACATATGAGCATGTAGGATTCCTATAGACATGGCATCTATATGTAAGAATGCAAGATTCCTATAGACATGGTATCTACATATGAGAATGCAGAAATTCAGAAACTCCTATATGCAGAATATCTACATGTGAGAATGCAGGATTCCTATAGGCATGATATCTACATATGAGAATGCAGAAATTCAGAAACTCCTATAGGCAGGATATCTACCCTTTTACATACATGGTTACCCTCCCTTTTTCACTAGCCATCCCCGAGAGTTTTATTATAAAGTTATTACAGGCCAGAAAAGAAGTAAAGTAAAGAAAAATACATTAGAAATTAAGAGTACAACCAAAGAGAGCCTGATTCACACTTCCTGTCTGAAGTATGAAGTAAACCAACTCCATGAGATCATATTTCAAAGCCTTTCTCCCATTTGGGGTGTTTAAAAGTTCCCTAAGAGTCTCACATGAACTCCGGGTAGTGCTCACACCAAAATGCATTACCACATTAAGACATAGTGCAGTGTGAAAGGGCCAGTCCTCAAGTGTCCAAGTTCAGAGGGAACTCAAGGTCCCATAGCAAGGCTCACATGAGGGGGGCAGAACTTAGAGACTAAGAGAGAGTGCAAGTGCATAAATAGAATTCTGAAAAGGGAAAGGGAAAAGGGAAGCAGCTTAAATCAGTACACATAAGGGTATAAGGGAATGGGGAGTTGCAAGAGGCAAAAAGCAGGCTGGTGGGCGTACCCAGCAATGGGAGATACTGGCACACCCTTAGTCCTGTTAGCACATATTGTTTAGAGGTTAAGACCCCCATGGATCAAACTTAATTCATGAACAACAACTTACATTGCCATGCCTCAAGTCATAACTCAAAACACATAGGGGTAACAGGGGGTAGGGATTCATAGCAGGAACAAGCATGAAGAAATCAGCATGCCAATTTAAGTGATGAGATATATAGAAACAGCAAGCAAACATGGGCACACAAGTAGTAAATACACATTGTTGTGGTGCTAAAAATTAAATACGAACATACCAGTTTTCAAAGAAACAAACAAAGGAAAAGCAGGAGGTCTTGTGAACAGGCCACAGTGCAGACAAGAAGAGAATATTATTATGTGTTAGTAGGAGTTCAGAAGGATTCTGAGTTGTGTTTAGAAGGATTGTCAATCGTGTGTGTTGTGTGTTAAAGAGTCGTGCATTTATAGTGTTGAAAACCAGGCAGAAATAAGGTAAGAAAATAGTTAAGGAACTGATTGTTAATTAAGCATCAATTACACCAGACTTCCCTTAATTAAAGGATTTAGATTCAAACGGGTGGAACAATTTAAGGAAAGAAATTGAATAAGCACTTTGTGCGCAGCATGTAATTAGGGGCAAATACATAAAAAGTTATTTAAGGATAGGGTTTTGAAGTACATGGTTGTACAAATAAGGTAAGAAAATCAATTAACAGCTAGTAAATCAAAGGTCAGAAATTTTTATATGAATGAACCGAGTCAAGAAAGGTGAGAAAAGTTTTTTAACTCAAGGGAAATCAGCAAACAACGGAAAGGAATCAATCATACCATATTTAAAGGGAGGTATGAACTAATCACAAATTTAAAAACTACTTTAGAGGGAAATTCATCATATATATAAGGAGCATACGAACATGTTAAGCATGAAAGAAGATGTTGTGTTATTGCAAAGACAGTAGAAAAATCTAGTGTAAAAGAGTTTAGAAGAGTCAGAATCATATGAAAACAAGGATGTCCAAACTCAGTTCAGAGACTCAAAGTTGGTCTGTAAGAGTTAGGGGCTTTGAAATACCCTAGGTCAAACAAATTACATAACCAAATTTGGAAGTACCCCCAAATTCTAGGGTTTCCATCATTAATCGAGTACAAAGTTGAGAAGGAAAGTGATCAAAACAGGCTCAGAGGTCTCAGAGAAGAATTGAAACCTCTTGCATGTTTCTTTCAGTAGCAGAAACTCATGAGAAAATAATGATAGCAAGTAACATGCAGAACATAGTAGAAGGATTCAAAGAAAATAGAAGAAGCTAATACGAAACATGATGGAGAAAACTGATAAGAATAGTAGAAGAAGCATTTTTAGAAGAAACTTAAACAAAGCTCAGTAGAAGGAACTTAATAGGGAAACTTAAGAACTTAGTAATGAAAAATACAGTAGAAGAAACACAAGAATACAAGAGAAAAGAAATACAGTAGAAAAGCATGCGAGAACATAGTATAGGAAGACACAGTAGGAGAAGCATACAAGAACATGGTAAAGGAAAATACAAGAACACAGCAGAGAAAAATTTAAATACTTTTTCCAGAAAACCCTAGATCGGAGAAGAAATGGTTTTGAAAATAATTTTTGAAAGAAAAGCCAGAGAAATTATTTGAAAACTTAGGGAAAGCATAGATACACAACAGATCTAAAGGAATCGGAAAAACTTCAAAGGGTTAGGGTTTCATAAGAAACCTAGTAGTGAGAAAGGCTTTGAAAAGTTACCGATCTTAGTCGGAGAGGTTAAGATCGGGCTCGAACTACCATGGTACGCCGCAATAAGGCTGGAGATGGCCGTGGAACTTGGATCGAACGAAGCCTGGACCAAACTTCATTGTGGTCAGGCCCTGAACCTTCGAAAACTAGGCATGTAAGAGCAAGAGGAGGTGGGTATAGGGCTTCCACAACCTTGGAAGCCATGGATTCCGGTGGCTTTCAGGGCGGAAATGGTGACTAGGGTTTGAGAACCTTTGAGAGAGTTTGAGAGACCAGAGGGTTCTGAGGCGGCTGGTAGGTGAAAGTGATCAGGGTTTTGGGGGTAAGGGTAAATTAAAAAGGAAATATTAAAATGTGGTCGTTGATCATTTTGGTCAACGGCCTGGATTAAACGGGGGATCCGGGTGGGTTATGTAGAAGGGTCGTGGGTCGGGTAATTTTAGGAGTTGGGCTTAGTAATTGAAATTAAAATTGGGTTGGATTATGGGTGCCAAATCTGGCCAAAATTGAAATAAAAACAGGCTAACATTTAAACAGTCATTTTCCCCTATTTATTTTATAAAAATAGTAAAATATTTTTTGGAAATAAATGAAAGATACTAAATTAATTAATAATATATAAATATTAAATTAAAAATACTGAACTCGACTTTGTAAGTATAAAATGCAATTAAATCTTAAAATAGGCTAATATTGCAATTATATGCAATTTAGCTTTAAAAATACTAAATAAATTTGTAAAAAATATACAAAAATTATGTATCTACATTTTAGCATAAATATAAAATTCCAATAAATAAACTACCAAAAATAATAATTATGGAAATAATCATTGGATTTTTATGGATGAAAAAGGGAAATAAATCATTTTAAAAACCTTAAAATTATGGGGAAAATAGTAAAAAATGCTTGGATATACTTATATATGCGTATATATGCTATTTTAAAGACATTTTTGCATATTAGAAAATATATATAGGAAAAATTGGGTATCAACAGTAGCCATTATCCATGTACCATATTTGGCTACTTCCCTTAACTTGGACCTGCAAAATAAAATCAAGGGTTAGTCTTAGGAACCCAAACTAGTTTGGGTCCCTTTCTATAGGCAAAGGGGTGAATTAAATTCCTTTTAGCCCATCCAGGCAGCTTATTTTTCTCTTGAACAAACATGTTGTTCTTTTGATTGGCCTTTTCTTTTGCATTACATTCACTTTTGTAATGACCAATCTTGCCACAGTGTGTGCAGATTTTGTTCTCAGGAAGTGTGATATACTTGCTTTTGGGATCCCACTTAGGTTTGGGGTCCCATAGCCAAATCCTCTCTTATTGCTACTGTGGTGCTCTTGTAGCCAGGATAGTGTATCAGAGGACTTATTCCATTTTCATGTTCTGTCTAGTTCATGCTTTACCTTGCCTAGATCTTTCTTTAGAACCCTTATCTGCTCATCAATCTTGTACAACTCATCCTTCATTTTTTCTAGATTTTCTTCTAAGGTGAGGTGTGTGTGTTCAGCTTTCTTTTTACCTATTCCTAATTTTAATTGTAAATTTTCAGATTTAAGTTCTAAGACATTGGTGTCAAGTTCAAGAACCTGGTTCTTCAACTCAGTATTTTTACTATCACTTTCACTGGCCCTGAGTTCCAGATTTTTTGCACTTAGCTTTTAGGATCACACATTACCTAGATAGTTGTTCCTTCTCATTGTTCATGACCTCAAACTCGTCAATGAAGTCTAGCAGTAATTCAGATAGTTTTTCTTTAGACAAAAATTTTAATCTTGTCTTTGAGATGAATCACACTTACCTCTTGTTCATCGTCTGATTCTCAAATGGCCATAAGTGCTTTTTCATCTCCGGCTTTATCTTATGAATCCTCATCTGAGATTTCTCCCTAAGCAGTAACCATAGCCTTCGTTGATCCTTTATTTTTCTTGGGTTGAACCTGTTCCTTCTTCCTGTTTCTTCGTTCAGCCCTTTCTTTCTTCCATTCAATTTCCCACTAAGGACAATTCTTGATCATGTGGTCAGTCTTACCACATTTGTAGCAGTCCTCGTTGGTCTGGCTCAAAAGGTGAAAAAAACCATGACCTACCTTCCAGTAGGATTTTCCCAAACTCTCCACTAAAATCACTTATCCAAAAACTGCATTTACAAAAACTCTTTTGTAAACCTAGGATTAACTCTAATCCCGTTGTGGCACACAGCCTCAACAGTTGCGACAACTTCAAGTTAACTCTAAGTACCTAATACAATTTCTTCTAAATAAGATGAAAGGTACAATATAAAATCACCTACTACAATTGAACTAGAATAAAAGATAGACACTTGGAACTGGTTCTTCTATCTGGTTCAAGTAGCTTTAGGATTGCACGCTTGAATCACACATAACTTTCTTGCAAAACCGCCTTGCTATTTTGCTCTCAATTCATGTTTAACTTCTGCTTATGTGCATTACCTGTAAAAGAGAACAACACTAATATTTAAGGAGTTAACAATTAAAGATTGACTAGGATATAGATGTTGCTCTCCATGGTGGAAGAGTTCTAGTTGATCTCATACTCTAACTCTATCCTTTTCCTAAACCGTGTTCTTTTTGTGTAAGGAGTCTTTCTATTTATCCAATATGCAACCTTTTTGATCATGATCAGGAGATAACACTTTTGATATGTTAGACTTATCTCCTTCACGTGCATCTTACATGTTTGAGTCGATCATAACTATGCTTCACAAGATGGACCTGGTCCATGTCTGAGTTCTGTTGTCAGTCTTCAAAAATTCACCTTTAATTAGGCCAACAGTTTTTATATCCAGCATTCTTTGAAGTGTTTGGTTGTTGATTATAGTTTGTTCTGAAAGAGTTTCCTCCTGATCTATTTGCATTCAGGGCAGTAGATTCAATTACAAACTGATTATTTGGCTTGACCTCTCTTTATTTTTTTTCTTAGATAAGAATTGAAAAGACATGTGCGAGTGAGGGAAACTGATTCATCATTAGGATACTTCACCTTAGAACAGTATAGACTTCATTTAGCCTAATTAAGAATTGAATTAACCATCTATCTTGCTCAGCCTTTTGCATATTTGCTTCAGCACCACATGTGTAGTTGTATTTGCACTGAGCATGTGCGTTCGATGTGTTCAGCTCCTCCCAAAGCTTCTTCATCTTAGTGTAATACCTAGTGATTTATAGGTTTTGCTTGACTCAAATCGTTTATCTCTTTCTGCAACTGATACAGCTTCGCTCCGTTTGTTTGGTAATATCTGTCCTCCAATTTCTGCCAAAGCTCTTGAGCATCATTGACATATTGCAGACTATCTGTTAAATCCTTTGATATGGAATTTAGAATCCATGAAGTGACCATGTCATCACAGAGTTCCCATTGATCATAGCTAAGGTCCTTGGAATTTGGCTTCTTGTATTTTTTGTTTATGAATCCCACCTTGTTTTTCAGTGAGAGAGCTTTGAGAAATCCTCTTCTCCATGACCTATATTTGTTAATACCCAAATTTTTTTTGTATATTTTTTTATATGCAAAAATACTTTTAAAATATCATATGTATGCATATATAAGTGTGTCCAAATATTTTAGCATTTTTTTTAATTTTTAAAAGATTTTTAAATTAATTTATTGCCCTATTTTAGCAATACAAAAACCAATAATTATTCCTCAAATTATTATTTTGGTGATTAATTTATTTTATTATCATATTTATCCCAAAATATAGCTAAGGTAATTTTTTCACATTTTTACAAATTTATTTAGTATTTTTAAAGCTAAATTGCATATAATTACAATATTAGCCTAATTTAAGAATTAATTGCGTTTATAATTATAAATTTAATTCCAGTATTTTTAATCTAAATATTTGTATATTATTAATCAATTTAGTACCTTTAATTTATTTTCAAAAATCATTTTATTANTATTCCTCAAATAATCATTTTGTTGATTAATTTATTTTATTCTCATATTTATCCCAAAATATAGCTAAGGTAATTTTTTGCATATTTTTATAAATTTATTTAGTATTTTTAAAGCTAAATTGCATATAATTGTAATATTAGCCTATTTTAAGAATTAATTGCGTTTATAATTACAAAATTTGATTCCAATATTTTTAATCTAAATATTTCTATATTATTAATCAATTTAGTATCTTTAATTTATTTTCTAAAATTATTTTACTATTTTTATAAAATTAAAAATGGAAAATGGCTATTTAAATACTAGCCCTATCTATTTAAATTTTAGCCCAAATCGACCCCCCCCCACCCCAATTAACCCAGATCTCAATCCTAAAACTACGCGGCTCAATTCCTAAATTAATCGCCCATGACCCAATTAAATAACCGGCTCGGCTCCCCAATAAATCCAAGCCATTGATCAAAATAATCAACGGCCACGATCCCTCCATTCCTTTTTTAATCCACCAACACCCCTTAACCCTAAATCATTTCACCTAACCAGCCACCTTTGAAACCCTTCACCCCCTCAAACTCTCTTGAACCTTCTCTGAACCTTAATCGTCTCACCATCTCCCACCGTGAAACCCATCGGAATCCATGGCTTCCCAGGCTGTGAGAGCCCTATACTCACATTCCCTTGCTCTTACACACCTAATCTCTGAAGATTCAAGGCTTGACCTCAAAGGTTTCTTTCCAGACCACCGTCGATTCGAGGTTCCACGGCCATCTCCGGCCTTGCTTCGGCGTATCAAGGTTGTTTGAGCCTGGTTCTGAACTCTCCGACTCAGATCGGCGGCCTTCAAAGCCTTTCTCATTTCTAGGGTCTTTCTAAAACCCTAACTCTCCGAGGTTTTCTTCGATTCCTTTAGATTCGTTGTGTATCTGTGCTCTCCTTGAGTTTTCAAACGATTTCCCCTACTTTCCTTTCGAAAATTACTTTTTTTTTAATCTTACTTTTCAATTCTCTCACTTTCTTTCCCTTTTCTTTTTTGTATCTACCTTTACTGTGCTCCTATGTTTTTATCTACCTGATTCTTGTATGTTCTCCTACTGTGTTCTGTTCTTGTATGTTCTTCTATTGAGTTTCATACTCCGTTCTTGTATGTTCTTTTTACTGTGTTTTATATGCTCCATGCTTGTATGTTCTGCTACCATGTTTTTCGTATTGTGTTCTCATATGCTTTTCTATTATGTTCTTGTATTCTTCTTCTACTATGTTCCAGCATGTTTTTCCTACTGTACTTTCCTGCTAAGTTCTTAAGTTTCCTTACTTTCCTTCTACTAAGCCCTGTTTAAGTTTCTTCTGAAAAAACTTCTTAAGCATGTTTACTGCTCCTATCAGTGTTTTCCTCTATTTTTTCTTCGAGTGCTTCTACTGTGTTCTGCCTGTTACCCTGATATCATGCATTCTCATGAGTTTTGTTGTTGATAGAAACATGCAAGAGGTTTCAGTTCTTCTCTGAAACCTCTGAGCCTGCTTCAACCACTTGTCTTCTCATCTATGTACTTGATTCAAGACGGAAAGGGTTTTGCCAGGTTTGATCATATATTTGATTGAACTAAGGTTTTATTTTAGAACCGATAACTCTTCAAGTCTTTGAATTGAGTTTGGACTTCCTTGTTTTCATATGATTCTGACCCTTTTACTAAACTATTCTACACTGGATTTTCTACTGATTTCACAATGACGTGACAATTTTCTTTTGTACTTAACGTGTCTATATGCCCTTTATATGTGATGAATCTTTCTAAAAAAGGGCTTTCAACTTGTGATCAATTCAAAATCCCTTTTTAAATAGGTCAAATTGATTGTTTGCTGATTTCCCTTAAGTTGAAACCTTTTCCATCTTTCTGACTTGGTTCATTCATACAAAATCTCGGACTCTTTTGATTTATTGGTTGTTAATTGATCTCCTTACCTTATTTTCACAAGCCGTGTATTGTCAAAACCTTGTCCTTAAATAACTTTTATGTACTCACCCCTAATTGCCTACTTTGCACAAAGTGTTTGATTAATTTCTTTCCTTAATTGGTTTATACCCGTTTGAATCTGAATCCCTTAATTAAAGGGAGTCTTGTGTAATTGATTGACAATCAGTTCTTCAATTATTTTCTTACCTTATTTCCTCATGACTTTTACACTATAAAAGGCACGGCCCTTTCTTCATAAACACACGATTAACAATCCTTCAATTCACAATCTCTTCTGAATTCTCACTCTCACATAATAGAACTCTCTCTTCTTGTCTACATTCTGACTTTCACATGAATACTGCATTTTCTCTGCTTGTTTCTTTGAAACTGGTATGTCCTAATTTTAAGTTTCAACATCACCACAATGTGTTTACTTATAGCTTTTTGGTATCCATGTCTACTTTACTACTTCTGCAGATTTAAATACTTAAACTAGCATGTTGATTTCTTTTGCTTGTTTCTTTTATGAACCCCTCTTCTCCGTTGCCTTTATGTGCTTTGAGTTACAGTTTAAAATATGTCAATATGCAAGTTATTGTCCATGGATTAAACTTGATCCCTTAGGGGACTCTGAACTCTAAACAATGTGTTCCAGTAGGCTTATGGGTGTGCCAGCATCTCTCACTGTTGGGTTATGCCCACTAGCCTGCTTTTACCTCATGCAACTCCACATTCCCTATATCCCTATGTGTACTGTTTCCCTTCCCTTTTACCCCTTTCAGAATTCTGCACTTGCACTCTCTCTCTTAGTTCCTAAGTTCTGCCCCCCTCTTGTGAGCTTTGCCTTGGGACCTTGAGTTCCCTCTGAACTTGGAGACTTGAGGGATGGCCCTTCCACACAGCACTATGTTTAATATGGTGATGCATTTGGGTGTGATCACTTCCCGGAGTCCATATGAGGCTCTTAGGAAACTCTGACACATCCAAATGAGAGAAAGGCTTTGAAACATGATATTTGGAGTTGGTTTACTTCATACTTCAGACAGGAAGTCTGAATCAGGCTCTCCATGGTTGTAATTTTCAATTTCTGATGTATTTTTTTTATTTTCTTTGGACTATAATAACTTTCTAATAAACTTTTGGGGATGGTTAGTGAAAAGGGAGGGGTAACCATGCATGTAAAAAGGTAGATAACTTGCCTATAGGAATCTATAATTTCAGTATTTTCTCATATAGTTACCATGCCTATAAGATTTCTGCATTTTTTATATAGTTACCATGCCTATAAGCATTTCTGCATTCTCATTTAGTCACCATGCCTATAAGATTTCTGCATTTTTCATGTAGTTACCATGACTATAATATTTTTGCATTTTTCATATAGTTACCATGCCTATAAGATTTTTGCATTTCTCATTTAGTCACCATGTCTATAAGAACTTCTGCATTCTCATTTAGTTACCATGTTTATAAGAACTTCAGCATTCTCATTTAGATGCCATGACTATAGGGATCCTGCACTTTCATATAGATATTATGTCTATAGCTTCTGCACACGCTCGTAGAAAATATGCCTATAAGTCCTTTCTGATTCTTGCATACCCGATTTTCACTAGGAAAATTTATCTATAGGTACTAATAACCAAAAAATGTAATCAGATATCACGCAACACTTAGATATCATGATGTAGAATTCATGTACTCTTCTATGTCTATTACAATGTTCTAAGTTGGCAAACACATAGAAAGCATGCTTATAGGGATTCTATTCAAATTTGAATTGCCTCACTCATTGGTAAGCTTTAAAACTATCAATAGTAATGCATTACCAATTGCAGAACTTGTGCTCTTCTGCTAAAACTCGCTTTAAACTGGCAACTTTCTTTTTCATAAATCAATCTGCAATCAGTTTTCTTCTTTGTTTCTGAAATCAGTAGATATCATGCCTATAGGTTTCGTCTAATACTTAGGCAAGCCTTAGGATAAACTTATAAACTGAATCAGATTTTATTAACTACAACCAGCAGGCAGGCCTGATTCGGGCTTCTATCTGAACTATGTAATAAATCAGTCTACCTCAAATCTTTAAGTTTTAATTAGACCTTAAACAGTGCAAGACATGCTAAACTATGTACTTTTCTCTGATTTAAAGGAGGTCTGTCTGAACCTTGTTATTTGTTTATGCTCTCCACCTAACTTGTTATATGTGTTTTATTTGTCGCCTTAGTATTTTAACCTTTTAAAACCACAAATAAGCCCAACATATCTTCCCTTTAGGATTAGTAATCCCAAATACCTTCGGGATTGATAGGTTCGGGGCAGGTAATAGCATGCAATAAGTAAACGAGACCATTTCGTGCTTTAATACCTTAACGGGATGGGAAAAATGTAGATATGGATATTATGACCATGCGATAAAACCACGCATAAGAGTGATTGCTGCGTATTGTCTGGGGTGATCCATATTATTTATAAACCTATGACCCCCTTTCCTTTGTTCTTTGTTTCTTTTATTTTTTTTCTTTTTTTTAAATGTTTCTTCTAAATCAACTCTCTTTAATGCTTTCTGATTTTGTTTATTTCTATCCTTTATGTGAAAAATCCCCTATTATTTGAAGTCCTACTTGCCTATGTGTTATTTGTACCTTAAGTTACAACAATAGTTTGACCGGGAACCACACTAGTAGATTTTGAGGGGTGCCTAACACCTTCCCGTTGAGATAATTTTAAGCCCTTACCCAATCTCTGGTTATCCAAACAAAACCCTTCTTAGTGTCCTAATGCACTTAAATCATTAGGTGGCGACTCTTCAGTTCTCTTAAACCCAATTCCCAAAAGGGAACGAGTTGTCCTTCCAAATATCATAAACCCGGATTCCGCGAGGAAAAAGTGGGTGCGACAGCATGGCGACTCTGTTGGGGAGTTCTTTTAGGCTTTTACCATTTCAAGTTATTCCTGTGAATTTTCATTTCTTATATGCCTTTACTTGTCTAATCTCTTTAAGCATTTAATCCCTTCTTCTACTACGAAACTAACTTGTCTTTTATTTCTTTTCTTTATTTCTTTTACTGCTTTCCTTTACTGCAATCCCGTATTACTGTTTTAAATTATTGTAATTATTATTATGAACGTGCAAATATGTGGCAACTTGTTTTAGTTATTGCATAAACATATTTTCAACATCATATTCCACTCGTGCCAAACAAAATACCATAGAAACGCTTATAATGAGTGGTTGTGCTCTTTCGATATTATCACCTCCTAAATCCGACAAAGGCATATATGCGGTAAAATCAGTCGATCAACGATGTAGTCGACGATTCCGCGCATTTCCCTCTTGAGTTGTCCGCTCAAGGTTACCAGTCTAATACCCCATAGAAACCTTACCCTGTTTAATTGTGCATGCATCATGGTCAAACCTAGCCGAGATAGTTATTCTATCCGCATAATGACTCTTTCAGATAGCCTTGTCCAAAGTCCACTAGGTTTCTCCAAAACCCAAATGGACACTACTATGTTTTGTACATTTTTTTGGAGAACTAAATGTTTCTTTACCAATTATTAATATTTAGTAGTCGAGTCTGGTGGGGGTAAGGTCCTAACCCTTTGTCTTGCAAAAACATGAGGCGTGAGGTCCCCAAATTCGGCATGGTCACCAATATCCACCCCAAACTGCTAAGTTGGTGGAAGGATCTTCATTACAGTGATCAGACTCTCATCCGGAAATATTTGGGGAACCTACCCTCTCTCTTGGAAATTCAACCCAAAATCATAGAAGCTGCCACTCTATTCTGGGATTGTGATAGGTCTGTGCTCCACTTCGAAGACGTTGAGATGACACCCTTGCTCGAGGAAATAGGAGGACTGGCTGGTATACCGTGGGAACCTCCGGGTTTATTAATGCCAGAAAATCACAAAGGTAGATGTTTTCTCAAAATGATGGGTCTAAAGAAAAATCCAGACTTGGCATGTTTGAAATAGTCGTACATTCCCTTTGACTACTTGTACGAGAGGTACAGTCACAACAAATCTTACCGTACTTATCCTGATGAGTTCGCCCTTACATCATTGGGGCATATTCACCGAAGGGTATTTGTATTCATGTTCTGTTTCTTGGGGATGATAGTATTTCCAACGAAGAAAGCAAGGATCCATACCAGGCTAGCTATGGTCACCAAAACTCTAATAGAAGGAATTGACGGACAACCATTCAGTCTCGTACCAATGATCATCGCAAAAATATACCGAGCCCTGGAAAGGTTTCAACAAGGAGCCAAACATTCTGAGGGTTGTAATCTGCTGCTTCAACTATGGCTCGTGGAACATCTCCAAAAGGGTGAGTACCGACAGGAAATCCATCGAAGGGACTGGGATGATCATATCACTTTCCATCACCCAAAGCGAATGAATTACATGCCCAACATGTTCGCCCAATCGGAGAATGCTAGAGAATCGGTCAAACTCTTCGAAAATCTGATTGAGGACCAAGTAAAATGGACGTTCGAGTGGTTCCCAACCAAGGAGTTCATCATCCGATCCAGGGACGCACCTTTCTTAGTACTAATCGGCTTAAGAGGAATGTACCCATATGTACCTCTTCGGGTTATGAGACAAGTGGGTAGGAAGCAGGTTATACCAAGGGTCGACAAGATGAGTCACTTCCAAGCTAACTTCCAGAATGACGATAGCCCTTACAAGTGCCAGGCTTAGCATATGTGGCATTACAAGATTGTCTTGGGAAAGGACACCATTGAACCAGACAGATACCATGCAAGTTGTGCTCCCTATTATTTAGGCTAGTTAGAGGACAATCACAATGGTCTGGGTCAACCTGGGTTTGTTCGAGGTAATAGGATCATCGATGAAAAGGCTGAAGCACAGGTCAAGTACAACCATATCCAAAAGAGAATCCAAGAATGCAAAAGCGAGCACCATGAGATACATGAAGCCAATAAAAAACTAATTGAAGAGTGGAAGGATATGGCTATCAGCGCCAACAAGCGATTGGTCTATCTGGAGTGAGGTATAATAAAGTTGGAAAAGAAGTTTCTGAAGATGGTCAAAGATTGCCAGACTGCTGAAGGAAATGAAGGCGGACACCTGGCCAGAGCCTACTTGTTGTTGGGACTGCGCGAGCTAAGCTGTTCGATGGAGCCAGTGATGCCGAGTCTGGGGAAGGCCCCTCTGGTACCAAGTAAAAAGGAATTTACTCTTTCGTTTTATGAATGTAATAAGGTCGATGGCCATTAGTGACTATTAATTTCTTGTTATTTTAGTGTCGATTTGGGATTTGTCTACCTTTTATCAATAAAATAAGGCATTTAGCATTTTAAGTTCTCCAAATTAACTTGTCGTTAGGCCTACCTCGGGCACAACGAGGTCACCAAAATTAGGATGCGCTTTATATTTCAAGCACTCATTGACTTGTTACCTTTTGTTTTTGCTTTTGTTTATTCCCCTCCCCGAAGGTTAGTTGGTAAACTCTGGCAACATCATCATATTTTACGAGATCCAGGGGCCCTCCACCTACTCCTCCTCCCAGTCCTGTCGGACACAAAAACAAAGGAAAAATAGAAGATTTGAACAACTCAACTGAACGGGTAGAAGTCACTCATGGTACTCTGGTTCCCAAGGAAAATACATCCCAGCTAGAGCAAAAGTTGTTGAAGTTTCAGGAAGAACATGATCAAGTCCGAAATTTGGCAAGTCTATCATTTTCCCTCACCACTCCAGAGGTTACTTTCCCAAATACTCAGAATCACGTACCTCCGAAAAATATCCCAAAGCAACAAAACCATCCCGCTCCTCACCACTACTGCAATACTTGCCATAACACCCCACTGATCATCCCAGAACTCCAAAACTCCACAAATGACCACTGCCACACCCAACACAATACCCCCATCTATGTGGCGACTGTGCCACACTCCACCCAGCATATCTCAAGCACACTTGAGTCTGATGACAAGGACTTGCTCATTAGAAATCTCGCAGAAGAGCTGAAAAAGTTGACCAGCGGGATTCAGGGCGTTGAAGGTAATAAGGGATTTGAGGGGATAAACTATGAAGATCTGTGCATACAGCCCGATGTTGAACTGCCCGAGGGTTACAAACCTCTCAAGTTCGAAATGTTTGATGGAACAGGGAATCCCAGGGTTCACTTGAGAACATACTGTGACAAGCTGGTCGGAGTGGGAAAAGATGAGAAAATTCGCATGAAGCTTTTCATGAGGAGCTTGAAGGGAGACGCCGTATCTTGGTACATTAGCCAGGATCCGAAGAAGTGATCAAGCTGGGTAAGCATGGCATCTGATTTTATCGACAGATTCAGGTTCAATACGGAAAATGCGCCAGATGTTTTCTACATCCAAAACTTGAAGAAGAAGCCTACAGAGACCTTCCATGAATATGCTACTCGATGGAGATCAGAAGCTGCTAAGGTTAGGCCTGCTTTGGAAGAAGTGCAAATGAACAAATTCTTCGTTCGGGCCCAAGACCCACAGTATTATGAGAGGCTGATGCTGATCGAGAATCACAAATTTTCGAATATCATCAAGCTAGGAGAGAGGATCGAGGAAGGCATCAAGAGTGGTATGGTTACGAACTTTGAAGCCTTGCAAGCTACCAATAAGGCTTTACAGTCTGGTGGTATGTCCAAGAAAAGGGACGTAGGTGCTGTAATGGTTGCACAAAGAACCAAATCCCCCATCAATATCAAACATACCCAATACCTCCAATCACTTATCAGCCTACCCCAAATTACCAAGCACGCTCACCCACTTACCAAACTCCACCACCCAATTATCAGTCATCTCCACCATATCAGCCCACTCCACCCAAATACTCCCAACAACACCCAACCATACCTCTATCAATTACCTCCCCCACGTCAAAACTTCCCTAGACCTCGACCAAATTTTGATCGCAGACCTCCCAAACAGTATACCGCCATTGCTGAACCAATTGACCAGCTGTACGAAAGACTCAAAGTTGCTGGTTAGGTCACCCCTATCCCTGCCATAACCCCAGAAAACCCTTCTCAGTAGGTCAATCCAAATAAATCCTGTGCATACCATTTCGGCATGAAAGGACATACCATTGATGAATGTCGCTCTCTAAAGGATAAGATTCAAACTTTGATTGATAACAAGATCATTGTAGCAAAGGAGCCTGCTCTGAATGTCCTTAATAACCCTCTGCCAGACCACAAGGGCGGAGGTGTTCACATGATCGAGATAGAGGATGACTGGGACCCCAAGGGATTAATCAGTTTAATCAGAGAAGGGGATGATCCAAAGAAGCCAGTAGTCATCCTTAATCCGATTGTGCTCCAGATTCAGCCTTCTGGGGACGCCAAGGTAAACATGTCCATGCCACTCGAGTTTGAAGCACCATCCTCTACAAAGACGCCAGCACCGATTGAGGATGAATTTATGTCACTAGCAAACACACCTACACCATTTGAAGTTGCGGTCTTACCGCCTTAGGGTCTTGCTCCAATCGGAGTAAAGATAGACACGCCAATTCCAGTAGCAATGTCGGCAGTAACACCATTCCACACAAAGGCTATACCTTGGGACTACACAGCCGAAGCCAGAAGAAAGGGGAAGGTCAAGTTTGGGGAAGCCATTGCGGCACAGGGTATGACAAGAACTAGCAAGATTTATACCCCGGAGCATTTGGCTGAGGCAAGAAAGCAGGCCTTTAGTCAACCGACCATCATTGAAATGGGCCCGACAATCTCTAGAGAAAGATACAAGCCAAAGAATACTCGGTTATTGATCATCTGAACAAAACATCGGCATAGATTTCTATCCTTGCCTTGCTACAAAGTTCTGATGCACACAAGAATGCCTTACTAAGAGTGCTGAGTAAGGCATATGTACCAAGTAACATCACCAGCGGAGAGATGGCAAACATGGTAGGCCAGGTATTGGAAAGTCACAAGATCACTTTCATGAAGATGAGCTGCCGCCAGAGGGGTTGAGTCACAACAAGGCATTATACATCACCGTGTAGTGCGAAGATTATTTTATCACTAGAATCCAGATTGATGGAGGATCCAGCCTCAACATTTGTCTGTTGGTGACACTCAGGACATTAGGGAAGGGGTTGCATGAGATCAAGGACGGAGCCATCAACGTCAAAGCTTTCGACAGATCCCAAAGGTCTATAATTGGGGAAATTAGTTTATGTTTGCAAATGGGGCCTACTTAGTTTGATGTTGATTTTCAAGTGATAGATGTACTGACATCTTACAATTTGTTGTTGGGACGACCATGGATTCAAGCCGCTAGGGTCGTAGCATCAACACTACAACAGGCAGTGAAGTTTGAGCGGAATCACCAAGAGGTGATCATTCACGGCGACGGTAGCAATCCCATATACAGTCGTCAGACCATTCCAGCAATTGGAGGTAGAAGAAGGATAGGCGGGGAAACTTACCACCACATCGAGCGAGTCAACGCCATTGATAAAGACAAATGGTGGGATAACAAGATTGAAAGCATATTGAACTGGAGCGGGTATGAACTTGGCAAGGGACTTGGCAAAAATCTCCAAGGAATCGCTAAGCCCATCAAGCTCAAGAAATATGGCACCACTTTTGGGTTGGGGTATGAGTATACTTGGGAGGAATTCAACCACTGGTCACCGCCATGGCGCGGTCCTTACTAGCCATTGGAGCAGCCAATACTACGTTTGGAGCAGACTTTCCAACCAGCCGAAGTTATCTATAGGTCAGAAGAAGAGGAAGCACTGGCAGCAGTGAGGAACTTATTCCTGGAAGACAATGATATGGATTGTTGTGTCATTTTTTAAGAGGAGGGGGAGGAAGGCCCTTCCATACAGGCTGTATACAGAAGAGCATGCCTCAATAACTGGACCATCAGAACCACCAAAGCCTGGCGAGCCTCGGGGTAGTAAGGCTGAACAAGCATCATGCACTATCTTTTATTTTGCTAGTTAAATTTTCTTTCGCATTTTAGTTTCGCAAAAGATCTCCAATGTTCAAAAACAATTATGGAATTTATCAAAGCATTTCGGTTTTCTTATAAATCTTACTCTTATTATTTTCTCTCATTAATTTACTTATACACCATTACTATTACTTATCTTGATGAACCAATAACTGTGACATGCAATGAGACAACGCAACAAATAGACATAGACTCAGAGGAAGATAACATACCGGAATAGAATGTTAAGGAAGTTGAGAATTTTGAAAACAGGCCAAAGTCCAACCTGGACGAGACTGAGATTGTTAACCTAGGAGATGAAGAGAATGTCAAAGAAACACAAATCAGCGCTCACTTGTCGTCATCAGAAAAGAAGGAATACACAGAGTTTCTAAGAAAATATGAGGACATATTCGCCTGGTCGTACGATGACATGACTGGTCTGAGTACATCTATTCTGGCACACAAACTGCCAACTGATCCAACATGTCCACCGGTAAAGCAGAAGCTCAGGAAGTTCAAGCCAGATATGAGTTTGAAAATCAAGGAAGAAGTCACTAAAAAAGTCAAAGCTAAGGTTCTCAGGGTAGTGGAATATCCGACATGGTTAGCTACCATTGTGCCAATACCGAAAAAGGACGGGAAGGTTAGAGTCTGTGTCGACTAACGAGATATTAACTGGGCCAGTCCAAAAGACGACTTTCTTTTGTCAAACATACACATTCTGATCGACAATTGCGCCAAGCATGAACTGCAATCATTCGTGGATTGTTTCTCTGGCTATCACTAGATCTGGATGGACGAAGAGGATGCTGAGAAAATGGCTTTCATTATACCGTGGGGAATGTACTACTATAAGATGATGTCGTTTGGGTTAAATAATGCAGGGCCCACCTACATCAGGGCTATGACCACCACTTTTCAAGATATGATACACAAGAAAATCGAGGTTTATGTAGACGACATCATCATTAAGTCGAAGAAGGCCACTGATCACATGGAAGATTTAAGGAAATTCTTCAATAGAATGTGGAGGTACAACCTAAAACTGAATCCCACAAAGTGTGCATTTGGGGTTCCTGCTGGAAAGTTACTTGGGTTTATTGTGAATCGTCGGGGAATAGAAATATATCCATCAAAGATCAAAGCCATTCAAAAATTTCCACTTCCAAAGAACAAGAAGGACATAATGAGTTTTTTAGGGAGACTTAACTACATCAGTCGGTTCATAGCACAATCTATAGTTATTTGTGAGCCAATATTCAAGATCTTGAATAAAGATGCCGCCACCAAATGGACCGATGAGTGCCAGAAAGCTTTCGACAGAATCAAGGAATACTTATCAACACCACCAGTCTTAGTCCCGCCTGAACTAGGTAGACCTCTGTTACTCTACATCGCAGTGGCATTCCGTTGCGTCCTAGGGCAGTATGATGAAACGGGAAAGAAGGTACAAGCCATTTATTATCTCAGTAAGAAGTTCACCTAGTACGAGGCCCGGTTTCTCTGTAAGAACACACTTGTTGTGCTCTAACTTGGGTGGCCCAGAAGCTGAGACACTACTTCTGTGCCTATACTACATATCTCATATCAAGGATGGATCCCTTGAAGTACATCTTTCAGAAACCCATGCCCACTGGTAATCTCGCCAAGTGGCAAATCCTGTTGAGTGAGTTTTACATCGTCCACATAATGCAGAAAACAATCAAAGGACAGGCACTAGTAGATCACCTTGCTGAAAACCCTGTGGACGGAGAATACAAACCCCTGAAAACGTATTTCCAGATGAAGAGGTATCATTTATAGGAGAAGATATTGCAGAAACTTATGATGGTTGGAGAACGTTTTTCAACGAAGCAGCAAATTTCAAAGGAGTTGGCATAAGGGCCATCCTAGAATCAGAAACTGGTCAGCACTATCTCGTGTCTGCCAAACTCAGGTTTTCGTGCACCAATAATATGGCCGAGTACAAAACCTACATCTTGGGGCTTAAGATGGCCATTGACATGAACATCCAAGAGTTGCTAGTAATTAGGGACTCAGACCTACTCATACATCAGGTATGAGGAGAATGGGCGACCAAGAATTCCAAGATACTCCCTTATCTGCACCATGTGCAGGAGTTGAGGAAGAGGTTCACAAAGGAGTTTGTCGATGCATTGGCTACCCTATCGTCCATGATACAGCATCCAGACGCAAACTTCATTGATCATATTCCAGTAAATATCCATGATCAACCCGCTTACTGTGCTCATGTCGAAGAGGAAGCAGATGGAAAACCTTGGTTTCATGACATCAAGGAATATTTGGCAAAAAGAGAGTATCCAGGGCTTCCAAATGATACTCAAAAGCGCACCCTTCGACGATTTTCCAACAATTTCTTTCACAACGGAGGAATCCTATATAGGAGGACTTCGGATTTGGGATTACTAAGGTGTGTCGACGCAAAGGAAGCATCCAAAATACTAGAGGAAATTCATGTCGGGACCTGTGGTCCACATATGAATGGTTTTGTCAAAGAAGATCCTCCGAGCTGGTTACTTCTAGATGACTATGGAGACAGACTGCATCCAGTATGTCTGAAAATATCACTGCTGCCAGATACATACAGACATGATAAGGTACCTCCAAATGAGCTTAATGCAACAAGCTCACAATGGCCGTTTGCCGCTTGGGGAATGGATGTTATTGGACCGATCGAGTCGGTCACTTCCAACGGACACAGGTCCATCCTAGTGACAATTGACTATTATGGGTCCTAGCAGTATCTTACAGAGAGTAACTAAGAAAGTCATGGCAAACTTTGTCCGCGACTGCATTGTTTGTCGGTTCGGATTCCAGAGTCAATCATTACTGATAATGGCTCCAACCTCAACAGTGACTTAATGAAAGCTATGTGTGAAACCTTCAAGATCAAACACAAGAATTCCACAACCTACAGGCCTCAGATGAATGGAGCCGTAGAGGCCGCCAACAAGAACATCAAGAAGATATTAAGGAAAATGATGGAGAAACATAAGCAGTGGCACGAGAAGTTATCATTTGCTCTATTAGGGTATTGCATCACTGTCCGCACATCAACTGGGACAACCCCCTACATGGTGGTTTATGGTAAAGAAGTCGTCATTCCCGCTGAAGTAGAAATTCCTTCCTTGAGGATCATACAAGAAGATGAGCCCGACGACGCAGAATGGGTGAAGAGTCGTTACGAGCAGCTAGCTCTTATAGATGGAAAGAGATTGAATGCAATTTTCCATGGACAACTTTATCATAACAGAATGTCTAGAGCCTTCAACAAAAGAGTCAAGCCAACACAGTTCATACCGAGGAGCTGGTGTTAAAGAAAATTTTCCCGCATTAAGATGAAGCCAAAGGGAAATTCTCTCCCAACTGGCAAGGACCATACATGGTTCACCGGGTTCTGACATGAGGAGCCCTTATACTTGCAGAAATGTACGGAGAAGTTTGGCCAAAATCAATCAATTTAGATGCAATCAAGCGTTATTATATGTAATCTTATGCTTTCCTATATGGTGTAATTTGAACTACATCTGACCTGATTCCCATTTAAGAGGGGATATGTAGGCAGCCTTATGGGTTCGGTCATAATTCAATAAAATTTTCATTCCCCTCGCAATTGGAAACTGGGCAGAATTTTGAGGAGGACCCTTAAAATTCCGAAGTAACTTCAGCTGATCATCGCAAGCAACCGTCAGAAGCAGCAGCCCAGTAAACTGGGGTAGAATTTTGAGGAGGACCCTCAAAATTTTGAGAGAAGTTGCAATGACCTAAACCACATCACAGTCGTCGGTTCATCTAAAAAATATTTCTTAAATATATACTTATGTCATATCTTTAACAAACTCATGCATGTTTATTATCAAAATTACTTTGTTCAGCAACGCTACCCCTATGATACATACCATGTCATCAGATCAAAGCCGAACAGGGCAAGCAAAGTCAGCGGGGACACGAACTAACCTTTCCCCTTTAAAAAATATGTGGGCACATAAGTCGCAAAATCATATATTATACACTCATACTGTTCAGGAAATACAAATCTCAGAACTGTCACACCTATTCACAGTCGCTATTCGCATACAATATCCCCCAGCAGCCACAATATCACAATCAGTTATCAACTATCAGCTAAGAAATTTTATTACTATTTGCCTTTTATCTCTTGCATAAGGCTACCATTCTGCCTTTCGAGACTACGCATTGTCTCCATCTGCATTTGCTGCATTGCATAAGGCTACCATTCTGCCTTCCGAGACTAATCACTATCTCCATCTGCATTTTCTGCATTGCATAAGGCTACCATTCTACCTTCCGAGACTAAGCACTGTCTCCATCTGCATTTCCTGTATTGCATAAGTTTACCATTACCTTCCGAGGTTAAGCTCTACCTCCATTTGCATTTCCAGCATTGCATAAGGCTACCATTCTGCCTTCTGAGGTTAAGCTCTACCTCCATCTGCATTTCCTGCATTGCATAAGGCTATCATTCTGCCTTCTGAGGTTAAGCTCTACCTCTATCTACATTTCCTGCATTGCATAAGGCTACCATTCTGCCTTCCTAGGTTAAGATTTACCTCCATCTGCATGGCTGAAATATCGCCACCTTTATCCGCATCTGCATGGCTGAAATATCGCCACCTCTATTTATATTTCGCATGGCTGAAATATCACCACCTCTATTTACATTTCGCATGGATAAAAGATCGCCACCTTTATTTACACTTGCATGGCTGAAAGATCACCACTTTTATTTACGTCTTGCATTGGTTGGAAGATCGCCACCTTTATTTACATCTTGCTTGGCTGAAAGATCACCGCTTTATTTATGCTTTCATAGGCTGAAGATCACCACATACTGCATCTCATGGGCTGAAAAATTGCCAAATTATCTGAAGGTGTCATTGTTCGAAGGCATCACTCTCATAGCCAGAGAATGTCATGTCATGGCCTAAATATCCCTTTAATCTCTTGTGTATCATTATTCTAAGGCATCATCGTTCAGAGGCATAATTCTCATAGCCCGAGAGCATCATTTCATGGCCTACGAATCCATTATTATACTCTTCATGGCCCAGGACATCATGGTCTGAGGACGTCATCCTAACCGTCCAAGGACAGCATTCATGGTCCGACGGGAAATTGTATCATGTTTAAATTTATGCACGATATACGCTTGTATTGTTTATTTGCAGGTAATCCAGCGAGCAACGACTGTCTCAGAAGGAGCGATCCCTCTCCAGTTCCCGCAGCCCTATTAGGCTTTAACCATCTATCCCAAACCTGAATATCGCGTCCGTTCTTGGAAAACCTCCATCGACATATTCTGCCAACGGATCCTGAACTACATATGGCCTAATTCATGTAAGACCAGGGATATGTAGGTAGCTCAGGAATTAGAGCACGGTCAAATTCTTCAAACCATTCCATTCGGTCAAATTGGCCATCATATCTTTACCCGAAAACTCTTTCATCCTTCCCGGGTAAAAAGGGGCAGCTGTTGATAGCCAATTTTTCCCTGTATATTTTTTTATATGTAAAATACTTTCAAAATAGCATATATATGCATATATAAGTGTGTCCAAATTTTGTTTAGCATTTTTCCTAATTTTTAAAAGATTTTAAATCAATTTATTGCCCTATTTTAGCAATACAAAAACCAATAATTATTCCTCAAATAATCATTTTGTTGATTAATTTATTTTATTCTCATATTTATCCCAAAATATAGCTAAGGTAATTTTTTGCATATTTTTATAAATTTATTTAGTATTTTTAAAGCTAAATTGCATATAATTGTAATATTAGCCTATTTTAAGAATTAATTGCGTTTATAATTACAAAATTTGATTCCAATATTTTTAATCTAAATATTTCTATATTATTAATCAATTTAGTATCTTTAATTTATTTTCTAAAATTATTTTACTATTTTTATAAAATTAAAAATGGAAAATGGCTATTTAAATACTANCCCCCCCCCAATTAACCCCAATCTCAATCCCAAAACTACCTAGCCAAATTCCTAAATTACCCACCCATGACCCAATTAAATAACCGGCCTGGCTCCCCAATAAATCCAGGCAGTTGATCAAAATGATCAACGACCACGATCCCTCCATTCCTTTTTTAATCCACAACACCTCTTAACCCTAAATCATTTCACCTAACCAGCCGCCTTTGAATCCTTTCACCCCCTTAAAGTCTCTCAAACCTTCTCTGAACCCTAATCGTCTCACCATCTCCCACCGTGAAACCCACCGAAATCTATGGCTTCCCAAGCTGTGAGAGCCCTATACTCACCCCCCTTGATCTTACACACCTGATCTCTGAAGATTCAAGGCTTGACCTCAATGGTCTGTATCCAGACCATCGTCGATTCAAGGCATCTCCGGCCTTGCTCCGGCGTATCAAGGTTGTTTGAGCCTGGTTCTGACCTCTTTGACTCATATCGGTGGCCTTCAAAGCCTTTCTCATTTCTAGGGTCTTTCTGAAACAATAATTCTTCAATTTCTTTAGATTCGTTGTGTATCTGTGCTCCTTGACTTTTCAAACAATTTCCCTAACTTTCCTTTCGAAAATTACTTTACTTTTAAATCTTTATTTCTAATCTAGGGTTTTCTAAAAAAATGTTTAAGTGTTTCTCTCACTTTCTTTCCCTTTTCTTTTATGTATCTACCTCTACTGTGCTCCTATGTTTTTATCTACCAGATTCTTGTATGTTCTCCTACTGTGTTCTGTTCTTGTATGTTCTTCTACTGAGTTTCATACTCCGTTCTTTTATGTTCTTTTTACTGTGTTTTATATGCTCCATGCTTGTATGTTCTGCTACCATATTTTCCGTACTGTGTTCTCATATGTTTTTCTATTATGTTCTTGTATTCTTCTTCTACTATGTTCCAGCATATTTCTCCTACTGTACTTTCCTGCTAAGTTCTTATGTTTCCTTACTTTCCTTCTACTAAGCCCTGTTTAAGTTTCTTCTGAAAAAACTTCTCAAGCATGTTTACTGCTCATATCAGTGTTTTCCTCTATTTTTTCTTGGAGTGCTTCTACTGTGTTTTGCCTGTTACCTTGATATCATGCTTTCTCATGAGTTTTGTTGTTGATAGAAACATGCAAGAGGTTCCAGTTCTTCTCTGAAACCTCTGAGCCTACTTCAACCACTTGTCTTCTCATTTATGTACTTGATTCAAGACGAAAACCCTAAAATTTAGGGGGTTCTGCCAGGTTTTATCATATGTTTGATTGAACTGGGGTTTTATTTTTGAACCCCTAACTCTTCGAGTCTTTGAATTGAGTTTGGACTTCCTTGTTTTCATATGATTCTGACCCTTTTACTAAACTCTTCTACACTGGATTTTCTACTGATTTACAATGGCGTGACAATTTTCTTTTGTACTTAACGTGTCTGTATGCCCTTTATATGTGATGAATATTTCTAAAAAAAGGGCTTTCAACTTGTGATTAATTCAAAATCCCTTTCTAAATAGGTCTAATTGATTGTTTGCTGATTTCCCTTAAGTTAAAATCTTTTCCATCTTTCTGACTTGGTTTATTTTTACAAAATCTCGGACCCTTTTGATTTACTAGTTGTTAATTGATCTCCTTACCTTATTTTCACAAACCGTGTATTATCAAAACCTTGTCCTTAAATAACTTTTATGTACTCACCCCTAATTGCCTACTTTGCACAAAGTGTTTGATTAATTTATTTCCTTAATTGGTTTATACCCGTTTGAATCTGAATCTCTTAATTAAAGGGAGTCTTGTGTAATTGATTGACAATAAGTTCTTCAATTATTTTCTTACCTTATTTCCTCATGACTTTTACACTATAAAAGGCACGACCCTTTCTTCACAAACACACGATTAACAATCCTTCAATTTACAATCTCTTCTGAATTCTCACTCTCACATAATAGAACTCTCTCTTCTTGTTTGCATTCTGACTTTCACAAGGCTACTGCATTTTCTCTGCTTGTTTCTTTGAAACCGCTATGTCCTAATTTTAAGTTTCAGCATCACCACAATGTGTTTACTTACAACTTTTTGGTATCCATGTCTACTTTACTACTTTTGCTTATTTAAATACTTAAACTAGCATGTTGATTTCCTTTGCTTGTTTTTGTTATGAACCCCTCTTACCCATTCCCTTTATGTGCTTTGAGTTACAGTTTAAAACATGGCAATATGCAAGTTACTTTCTATGGATTAAACTTGATCCCTTAGGGGATCCTGACCTCTAAACAATGTGTTCCAGTAGGCTTATGGGTGTGCCAGCATCTCCCATTGTTGGGTTATGCCCACTAGCCTATTTTTACCTCTTGCAACTCCCCATTCCCTATATCTCTATGTGTACTTTTTCCTATCCCTTTTTCCCCTCTCAGAGTTCTGCACTTACACTCTCTCTCTTAGTTCCTAAGTTCTACCCCCCTCTTGTGAGCCTTGCCATTCCGGTCTTGAGTTCCCTCTGAACTTGGACACTGGAGGGTTGGCCCTTCCACACAGCACTATGTTTAATATGGTGATGCATTTGGGTGTGAGCACTGCCCGAAGTCCATATAAGGCTCTTAGGGAACTATGACACATCCAAATGAGAGAAAGGCTTTGAAACATGATCTTTGGAGTTGGTTTACTTCATACTTCAAACAGGAAGTCTGAATCAGGCTCTTCTTGGCTGTAATTTTCAATTTCTGATATATTTTCTTCATTTTCTTTGGACTGTAATAACTTTCTAATAAACTTTTGGGGATGGTTAGTGAAAAGGGAGGGGTAACCATGCATGTAAAAGGGCATATAACTTGTCTATAGGAATCTCTAATTTCAGTATTTTCTCATATAGTTACCATGCCTATAAGATTTCTGCATTTTTCATATAGTTAACATGCCTATAAGCATTTTTGCATTCTCATTTAGTCACCATGCCTATTAGATTTCTGCATTTTTCATGTAGTTACCATGCCTATAAGATTTTTACATTTTTCATATAGTTACCATGCCTATAAGATTTTTGCATTTCTTATTTAGTCACCATGTCTATAAGAACTTCTGCATTCTCATTTAGTTACCATGTCTATAAGAACTTCATCATTCTCATTTAGATGCCATGACTATAGGGATCCTGCACTTTCATGTATATATTATATCTATAGCTTCTGTACACGCACGTAGAAAATATGCCCATAGGTCCTTTCTGATTCTTGCATACCTGCTTTTCACTAGGCAAATTTGTCTATAGGTCCTAATAACCAAAAAATGTAATCAGATATCATGCTGTAGAATCCCTGTACTCTTCTATGTCTATAACAATGTTTTAAGTTAGCAAACATATAGAAAGCATGCCTATAGGGGTTCTAATCAAATCTGAATCGCCTCACTCGTTGGTAAGTTTTAAAACTATCAATAGTAATGCATTACCAATTGCAGAACTTGTGCTCTTCTGCTAAAACTCTCTTTAAACTGGCAAATTTCTTTTTCCTAAATCAATCTGCAATCAGTTTTCTTCTTTGTTTCTGAAATCAGTAGATATCATGCCTATAGGTTCCGTCTAACACTTAGGCAAGCTTTAGGATAAACTTATAAACTGAATCAGATTTTATTAACTACAACCAGCAGGCAGGCCTAAGTCGGGCTTCCTATCTGAACTATATAATAAATCAGTCTGCCTCAAATCTTTAAGCTTTAATTAGACCTTAAACAGCACGTGTAAGACATGATAAACTATGTGCTTTTCTTTGATTTAAAGAAGGTCTTTATGAGCCTTGTTATTTGTTTATATGCTCTCCACCTAACTTGTTATATGTGTTTTGTTTGTCGCCTTAGTAATTTTAACCTTTTGAAACCACATATAAGCCTAACATCTCCTCCCTTTAGGATTAGTAATCCCAAATACCTCCGAGATTGATAGGTTCGGGGCGGGTAATAGCATGCAATAAGTAAACGAGATCATTCTGCGCTTTATTACCTTAACGGGATGGAGAAAGGGTAGATATGGATATGATGACCATGCGTAAGAGTGATTACCGGGTGTTGTGTGGGGTGATCCATATTATTTATAAACCTAGGACCCCCTTTCCTTTGTTCTTTGTTTCTTTTAAAAAAAATTTCTTTTTTTTAAACATTTCTTCTAAATCAACTCTCTTTAATGCTCTCCGACTTTGTTTATTTCTATCCTTTATGTGAAAAATCCCCTCTTATTTGAAGTCTTACTTGTCTATGAGTTATTTTTACCTTAAGTCACAACAATAGCTTGGCCGGGAATCACGCTAGTGGATTCTGAGGGGTGCCTAACACCTTCCCCTTGGGATAGTTTCAAGCCCTTACCCAATATCTGGTTATTCAAACAAAACCTTTCTTAGTGTCCTAATGCACTTAAATTATTAGGTGGCGACTCTTCAATTCTCTTAAACCTAATTCACAAAAGAGAACGAGTTGTCCTTCCAAATGTCATAAACCCGGATTCTACAAGGAAAAAAAGGGTGCGACAATATCCTGATCTGTCGAAAGGTACTAGTACAAGCATAGATCTCGCACTTTCAGATGGATGTATGTAGAGTGGATTTGTCGAATCTAGAAGTGGAATTGTGAAATCCGTCGTGTTTTCGTCGATGGACATACTTATCGATCGATTTTGATAGGAAATTGGTCTCCTCTGAACCTTTTCCAAAGGATCGAATTGAAATTGAGGAAACTTCGCACAGAAAATTATCATAGAGATGTGATTGAGTGAAGAATAAACTGATTGAGCTTAGGATTGAGATCCTAGCTCTGATACCATGACGAAATAACAAAAGAAACGAAGAGAGAAAGCTCACCTTGGTGGAGCTCTAATGGAGGATGAAGAAAACGGTTAAGCTAAGAGACTTATGGAACCTTCTCTTTCATTAGAGAATGAACTAAGCTGAAGAGAGTACTAGATATTGAAATGTAAAGTCTACTTTGTACAAAAAAATATCTAAGCCTATTTATAATGTATACATACATATGTGCAGTTGTAAATAGCTGTACCAACTACACTACACAAAGGTAAATACACATATTCTCAATAGACGATAACGAAGATGTTCAAAAAATATGTCCGAAGTACTACTGAGAATGTATTTTTAACATACTTTTAATGCATGGCTCTAACACCCTGTTTACTTTTGATGTAGTGCTTCATTTTTAATCCTACGCATTTTTAATGCAGGACTTTAATATTTTTAACACATGCTCACTTTTTATCCATAAAGCTAAATTTTCAGTCAGTACTTATGTTTAATCATGGCAAACAATAATGATAAAGATTATGTGAAGAAGGCGGATCAAGCTTTATCAAGAAAATCCATGCAAAAAGAATTGGTAAGATTTGCTCTATTTTCTTTTCATATGTCGATTTACATGTTACTTGATGGGAGAGTAAAATTTTTACCATAACTAATTTTACTTTTCTTAAAAAGAAAACATAAATATCTTCCGTATTTACATATTTCTTTCTTAGAAGGTTGTGGACTTCTTTAAAGAGGATACCTCCTTCACACAAAGACAACATACTATTATCTATAATATAGTCCTTAAGAGAGTCATGTTTAGGAAAGAATTTATGTAAGTCAATTGACCAATTCTTTTTAAATGTAATATGTCTTTTTTAGTAGAATTTTCTTTACCGTTTGATTTATCAACAACATGGTTTGCTTTGTTACCTTCCACATGACGTTTTGTTATTTTGATCCCAATAATAATACGGTCTTTAAACAACATTATTTCAGAGGTCCTGTCTATTTCTAATGATAATATATAATGCTAGTATTTAAAAAATTACACCAAACCCGGAAAAATATAAAGGTGAAAAGAAATATACAATTTATATAATCCTCTAATTTTCAAACAATAGTAAAATTAAGATTATAAGTCTAACCCATCTAATTTTTCGCATGGCTTCAAGCATTAAAATTTTTATTATTTGAAAAACTATATATTTAAAACTATGTAAAAATACTGCTTGAAAAAGAATAGTTTAAACAAATGTCTTCTTAAAAAATATAACCTACTTTGTACTTTCTTTAATGCGTTTTATGAGGTTTAAAGTAGAATTTGGTTAATTTAGTTAATTTTTATATGAATACGCACATAAAATCTTAAACTTTGAAATAAAATTGATATATTTAAAACCTATATAAAAAATAGCACAATAAGTCACCATAATTAATATTTTTAAAATTTTTGGAAGTATACTCTTACATTGCGATCATCTAAAAAGAAAATAGATTCGCCAAAACAATGGAGTATATATTATATTTACTTATTCATCCGTTTACTTCACGTTAAACCCGCTAGCCCAAGAGAGACAGGATTTCGTCCAATCCCTATAGTCATCACTGGTTACCCAAATTTCTCTTCTTAATCAACTTTTCACATTCATTTCTGCATTTTTATAGGAAGATACTTGTTATCAATTCATTGCAGACATAATTAGCCAAAAATTCAAGAACAATCAGGCTTATAAAATTGCCAAGATTCTACAACCAGACCGAGAAGACGAAGCAAATGGACAAAGCGAAAGCTTATCTTGAATCAACCCAGGGAGAATCGGACCAGGTTTCATCTCTTGCATTTCTTCCTCACCGGGTCGGCACGGACTGTAGCTTCTATGAGTACTATGCGCTCAGAGGCATCCGGGTTGACCGAGTTGAACCGGGTCAAGTTTTATGCACCTTCAAAGTTCCTCCTCGCCTCACTGTATGACATTCCCCAATTTACCTTTTTTTTCTCAGTCTGTGTTATGTGCTTCTCATTTTCAAAGTTTAAATTTTGATTATGTGCTTCCCATTTTCAAAGTTTAAATTTTGATTAGTATAATAAATCAGAATTCTTGAATGTTGTGATAACTTTATAGAAATGTATATTATGGAAAGAAACGGTTGAAGAAAGTATTCAAGTTATAGTTGGTTTGAAGATTAAAGGAATTGTTGAAAAGTTAGTTGATAAGGAAGCACTACATAAAAGTTTAGAATTTGAATAGTTTAATGAATTCGACTTCTTGACTTTTGTGATAATTGTTTAGAAATATAATGGTGACAAACATTTTAGCACATACAAAAATGGTAAGAGTATCATATAGATTGAGCGCAAGCTGGTTCAGACACCATCCTTATCCCAATGTGACTGAGTGCGTGTTTCATTATCTGTTTGTGATGCAACTCTATGAAAATGAAGGGTTTTGTAACTAAATTGACTTTTTCCTTCTCTTTTAACTGCATTGTTTCTTGGAAATTGAAGTTCCTTTTCTGTAAATTTGTAGGATAGAGAAGGGAAACTAGCATCAGGCGCCATCGCGAATCTAGTTGACGAAGTCGGGGGTGCTGTAGTTTTTGTGGAGGGTCTCCCAATGAATGTATCTGTGGACATGTCAATTTCATTTCTTTCAAGTGCGAAGGCGGATGTAAGGCCTCCTCATTCTTCCTATCGTTCAAGGATTTCATTATGGGTTCATGATTTTGTGAAGAAAGAAATGAAATGCTAAAGAAGAAGATAGACTGGTTATTTGTTCATCATGCGCAAGTCATGTGAATACAGTGTTGAATAATAAAAATCAATCAGATTTATTCTAATTATGCCTGCTAAAAAATGTTATCATTTCAAAAAAAAATTATGCCTGCTAATAATCTAGCTGATTAGGGTCCTCTCTTTCTACTTTAGGGAAATAGCGCAAATATAAATAATATTACTTCATTTGAACCACCAACGACTCTTCGAAAGTTCACAATTCATTCCCTAACCTTCATTCCTCAAGGTTGAAACTACTAATAGCTCTTGAGCTGGGTCTTTTTGTTTGGTATTTTGTATTCAATATTCAAAACCTAAAGTGATTTGACATGTTTTTAACGTTCTCTAAAGGAAAAAACACTGCATACCTGGAGTTTCTCATTCTCAACATTTAAACTTGAGAGCTCTAATTAAGGATGGGAAGAATTTGATCCATATCACAACACAATCAGCTTTTTACAACCAGGTACAATGTATCCAAGGGAACGGTCACATCTTCTAATCCGCGTCCTAAGTTGGTGCCATAAAACTTAGATACTTTAAGCTTTTTTGGGTAGTTAAGTAAGAGCAAGTCTAAATTTGGATAAATAGAGGGAATGGAGGCACTGTTTTGTTGGTCATTTGGAATAGTTGAGTTAGTAGAAGTGATGGTAAGAATTTGACTGAACTATAGGCACGTGAAAGAATGGATGCGAGATGCATGGTAGTATCCATATTTTGGTATGAGGAATGTTTTGAGATGGTTTCTGCAAGGAAATATAGGGGATAGAACAAACCCCTTTCCACTACACTTAAGGTAAGTGATTGGCAATGGCTCATGACTTAGGCTCTAAGTTATTCAAGTCGTTGCTTCTACATAATGCCTGAATCGAGTAATAGATCATTTTTATGTGACCCTTCCCTAGCTAATGCTTTTCAGCATTGCCCGTATATGGATTTTATTTGCTTATGTTAGAGTGGGTAAGAGTCGCCACATGGATTGGGGAATAGACTAATGGTCTCCTTATATGGAATTGGGCAATCTTCCCCTTGTGAGCTAGCTTTTGGGGTTGAGTTAGGTCCAAGTGCTATATCTTTACTGCTTATATGCCTAATTTTGCTGCATTTGGGAAGAGTAGGAATATTTTCTCTATTTTAACTTTATGTTTTTTATTTCAAGCATCAAAACAGTGCATTTTTGTTGTTGTATTGCAGAAGAGCACAGTGCAGCAAGCCACCTCCACCTCCCCTTTTCTTTCTAAAACTGTTTTCCTCTATTAGTAAATACTGCACTCAACTTTGAGTGGAGTTTATATTTAAAAGAAACAGGGTAATTTTAAATCATACTTAGTTACTTGCCTCTCCAGTACGAGTCTCCAATCAGTTTAGTAGGTAGTGAGGCACTTCACTTATTTGGCTATTGCTGATTATCCACCCAATTTGAGTTTATTTTTTTCAGTCCTACTTTGTGATAAGCTAACACCATGAATTAAGCTACTACACTTCCGATATGTTGTTTCACGTCTCGTATGTTAGCCCTATCTCTTCGTCAGAGCAGCCTAGTAAGTTATGGTTTTGAACCAACTCAATGTGGTTTATCCTGCCTTTGATCACTGCCATCCTTCATTTGGAAATTCATTTCTGCTTTTCGTCTTTCTTAACGTGCATTCAACCTCTACTAATGGATTTTGGACTATGTTATGTGTTTCTTTGGGTGGGATATTTGCAGGATGAATTGGAGATCATTGGTCGAGTCTTAGGTCAGAAAGGAGGTTATTCTGGAACAAGTGTACTTGTGAAAAATAAAGCTACTGGGGAGCTCATTGCTGAGGGGCGGCATTCACTATTTGGTAAACATGCTAGTAAAATGTGATGAATTATTTTTCTATACCAAATGCCTCAGATGCGGTCCAGTTTCTACTACCTGGTCCATATGTTTTCTTCTTAGATCAGTAAGTGGTAGTACATAGTTTTTTTTTGTTGCTGCGATAACATGTATTGAGCAGCATTATGCCTGTGAGGAACAAGTGCGATGTAAATATTTTTGTTAGTGGAGATGGATACAAGATTTTCATTTGGCGCCGAGTAGGCATTGCACTTGTACTCACACAGAGTTCCTAAATTGTTGGTTGGTGCATTAAAAGAGAAAAGGTTTGTGATTGAGGCATAATACACACACAGAGTTCCTAAATTGTTGGTGCTTGGTTTGCATGTTTTTAGCTTTACCTCGGCCAAATTGGTCCAGGTTCTTATGCGACAACTTCATAGCTGTATGCAACACCTATACAACAGATACAAGTAACAGGAAAACCATTATCGTTTAACCTGTCACAAAACTGATGAATGTGTACTACCACCAGCAGATAAAAATCAGTTCATTGAAATGGATGACTCGAGAAAAATATGGCATACCGTAGAATCAAGGTCAATTCGTCATATGTTATCATATTAGATGAAGCCAATCTTATGTACTTACTTCAGCAGATTACTGATAACATAATAAATACAAACCGTATAGTTAGGGCCTAGGGGTGTACATAGGTCGATTTTACAATTACCAAAAAACCAAATCAATTATATCTGGTTATTAAATCTAAAGACCAAACCAAACCAGTAAAACTCGATTTTTCAATCTCAGTTTTTCTTGGGTTTTCGGATTTTTTTCGGGTAAAATCTTTATAGGACAGAACATATAACTTATGCTCAAAATATTTCTTTAATTCTAGTAAGATACAACTATATAAAGTGTTTTCCAAGAAAGTAATACAAAATATGAGATGTGTCATGGCATTATCCTAAAATATTCATCAATAACGACAATAAAATTATGTAATATAAATATTGCTAATAAAAAGCATAATAAAAATAAACATAATCTAAAAAGTCATGTTAAAATAAGTAGACTAATAAGGGAGTATTAGTTACATGACTATATGCTAAAGAAAAAATAAAAATAGGCTATGCATTTTTAGCTAAACTATTGCAAAACAAAAAAAATAGATATCTAATACATTCCCGTTCGTAGTATTGAATTGAATGTCTTTTGTTAGCACTAGTATTGATTTGACTTTGGTTTGGGCTTTTGTTAACATTATTTAATTTACGAATATTAATGGCCATAATACCTATTTGAACATTCAAAAGTTCTAAGTCCAACCTTGAAATAATACCTTAAAAGATAAATTATGAAACTTTTTAAGAAATATTTATAAATTACATCACAATAAGTATCTTTATATATTAAATATATCTAAAAAATTTATATATTTAATGTCGGGTTAGTTTGGTTTCGGTTTGACTTTTTTTAGTTAATACCAAACCAAACCCATTATGATCGAATTTTTTTTCCCAACACCAAACCAAATCAAACCAAACCATAGTCGGGTTTTTTTTTCGGTTGACTCGGATTATCGGGTTGGTGCGGTTTGTATGTTTTCTTTGTACACCCCTATGTATAGTTATTCTACCAGTCAAGGGCGGATTTAGGGGGCGCAAGGATGTTCACCTAAACACCCTTCGCCGAAAAATTACACTGTATTTATAAGGCAAAATCTATTTTTTACCTCTATATATTAAGTTTTGAACACCGTTAACATAATCCAAAAGTGTAGTTTAATGGTCAAGGGGGTTCAAAATCTACATAAGGTCATGGGTTCAATTCCCACTAGCTACAAAAAAAAATTTGAACCCCCTTCGTGGAGATCCTGCCTCCGCCACTGCTACCAGTTATCAAGTTGAAAGAGTAAGTCCGAGGAAACGCTTAGTTACAATCACTCGGTCTTTGCACCACACAAATAGTATTTTTTGGGGAAAATTTGACATAAGAACAACTGAGCTCCATACTTTTCAATTTTATAGCCCATATTTCAATTTACAACCAACTAGCCCAAAAAATTAGGTTAATACTCAACATTCAATTCCAATAGGTTCTCGAAATTACTATTTAATTTTTAAAAAGGTTGCTCAAGTTTTTAAGTTAATTTTCGAATTAGTAACTGTAACTCAAATATTAGTTCAACAAACCAAATCCATTTGGGTGGTGAAAATTAGATTTTTAACAAGGTTAATATGTGGGTTTAAATTCTTAATTTAATTTTTGAGAAATTTGGAGTGTGTGTTATTTAGACTTGTTAGAAAGAGTATAAGGAGGTTGTATATAAAAATTGAAGTCATTTAATGAAGATTTGGACTGATTTTGAACAAGAATTGTAACTGAAAACTATGAAAGAAGCTCGTCTACAGACGCTTGTATAAAGATATATAAAAGTGTAGAATAGTGCATAAGATGTGTTTATACACTATTATACAAGATTATACATAATTATACAAAAAACTGACTTCGTCTTCTTCCTTGTGTCTTTTCTCAAAAATTTAACTTTCCAACGACCCGACTGATCGTTTTGAGCATTTGCACTTCGCTCGGTAGTTTACGGGCATGAGTAGCTCTATATAATGTATTTTGATTTATGTGAACCGATGGTTTTGATTTTCAGGTTACTCGGGACTGATTTGGAAAAATGATTCTTAACTAGGGAGCATTAAATTTGAAAGAGTTGACCGAGTTTGACTTTTTAGTATTTGACCTCGGATTGGGTTTTTGATGGTTTCGGTAGCTCCGTTGGGTAATTTTGGGCTTAGGAGCGTGTCTGGATTGTAATTTGAAGGTCCGTAGTTGAATTTGGCTTGAAATGGCGAAAGTTGGATTTTTTAAAAAGTTTGACCGAGAATAGACTTTTAGATATCGGAGTTGGATTTTAATTCCGGAAGTTGGAGCAGGTTCGTAATGTCAAACGTGACTTGTGTGCAAAATTTGAGGGCAATTGTACGTGATTTGATAGGTTTCGGCATCGGTTGTGGAAGTTTCAAGTTCATTGATTTTTGCATTGAGGTGTGATTCGTCTTTTAGATGTTGTTATGTGTGTTTTGAGGCCTCGAGTAAATCTGTGTTATGTAATGGAACTTGTTGGTATGTTTGGACGTGGTTTCGAGGGGCTCGGGTGAGTTTCGGATAGGTTTGGGTTGTGTTGCACTCGTTTTTTAAGTTTTGACATTGTTTCTTTAAGCATAAATGGTACTACATTAATAAAATGGGCTCCAATTTCTTTTTTATTGAAACATTAGATTCGTATCATAATTACGGAGCCATATAAAAAAGAATCATCAAATTTGGACATCGTATGAGGATTTTATGGTTATTTTACTAAGAATTGGGTTGCCAGATTTTCCGATTAATTACGAAATTGTCACTGACATCGTATTTAAAAATTTGCTCTATTTTCAAATATTGAAACCAACATATATCCTTCAATATAAGGTCAAATTGAGTGATTCAAGAGCCTAACTTAATTAAAATTTTACAAGGAATCTATTGGCGACATCAAAAGCAAGTTTCAAGATCATTTGGCACAAGAAATGGGGCAAAATAATGTTAAAATGAGGGTTTTATTCATTTAACATATTTTGAGTTGGGGAGCTCGGAATTAGGCAATTTTTGAGGAAATTTTAACCATATGAATTGGGGTAAGTGTTCTTTACTCAGTTTTGGTTATACTCCATAAGTCTACCTTCGATTTTAGCTTTTGGTTGATAAATTTTAAAGAGGAAATTAAGGGTTATGGCCTAAAGTTTTATAATATAAATTTTTGAGTTTTGAACATCGATTTGAAGTCGGAATTGAGTGAGACTAGTAGGGTTGGACTCGTAATTGAATAAGTTATCGGATTTTATGAGTTTTGTTGGGTTCCGAGGCATGGGCCCGGGTATGATTTTTGGCCGGATTTGAAATTTTGATTTAGGATTCGATCTATATCATTTCGAATTGTTTTCTTGGGATTTATTTGATGTATTTAAGTTGATTTTGGCTAGTTTTAATCCGTTCGGAGGTCACTACGTGCGTGATGGCATTTTTGAAGCATCACTTGGCTTGCTCGGTATTGTAATTGGCTTGTTCGAGGTAAGTGTCTTGCCTAACTTTGTTAAGGAAATTTTTCCTCCTATTTGTCATTGTTTGCTACATGTGGGGGTGATATATTTATGAGGTGACGAGCGCATATATATGTGTTGGGGTTAATCGTGCTCGGTGGTAGATTATGTTATAATTGTGTCTTGTAGAAAACTTCATAACCTTCTTGTGAGCACGTGATTTTTGCCCTATAAGAATTATTCCCAGAAATTCAAAACAAAAACATAAATATTTTGCTTTTATTATTTTTACAGTTTTGTGGATGTTTGGGACATTTTGTGGTAATTGTTTGCATTTTCGTTGTACATGTTAACCATGAAAAATATGAAAAAATATTTGGCTTTTGCATTTAGGATTTAATTTTACATTTTAGGATTAATTAGTAGTAAAGTTACTTTAAAAATAAAGAAAATAGCAAAATTGGTTCTTTTGGCATTTATACTCTTAATTGTCTTGGTTTGCATTTAATTAGGAATTATGGTATTTGAAAATTAAATAATATAATTTTAGAAGTCAATTTAGGTTTTATTTATTGATTTGGCATTTAATAAAATCAGAAAATATAAATAAAAATAAAATAAATACAAAATTAAAAAAAAATTAATTGGGCCAGTTTTAATTGATTCCGCCTGGCCCAAATTAAATCCCACCCAGTCCGGCCCAAAAATCACCCAAACCCGGCCTGCCCCCTAATAAACCAAACGACCCCGTTTTCCCCCTATTGCATCTGGACCGTTGATCTTTTTGATCTAACGGTCCAGAACTGACTAGATTCTTTAATACATAAATGTCGGAAAGCCCCCTACCCCCTTCTCTCATCATCTCCACACCCCTCAAAGCTCAAACGTAACGGCACCATGAACCGCCGCCGGAAATCGCCGCACGGCGACGGCCGACCTCCTTTCCCATCCAAAAATATACCCTAGAATCCTCTTTCTCTCTTTCCAACCCCCAAAATAATTCCCTTCGAATCCATACCAATCACCTCGAATCTTCAATCGAAATTCTCCGGCCAAAATATTACCTCGTCCAAATCCGACCAAAAATACACCCTAGGATCCTTTCCTCCACCTCTTTCCGTATCTAGCCTCAGTTCCTCTCAAATCCTCACCAAAAGCTTCGAATATTAAATCAAAAATGTCGGCCAAAACCCTAGTTCTCCCAAACTCCACCAAATTGATACCACATCATCACCTCGCCTCCCTCATGACGCTTCTACCATTGATGGTGTTCAGATATCACTAGAGTCGCTCAAAATCTTGAATTGAGAGGTAGCAGAGCGTTGGGTCTTAACAGTGAGTTTTTTTCAGCCCAATTTTGTTTCTGTTTCTTCTCTTCTTCTTTCATGCTGTTGTTACGTGATGGTGCTTCATGATCAGTTGATAACATAAGCTTGGTTTTCAATTTCGTCATTCGTTTAGTCATAGTTTCATTCAAGTGTTTTAGGTCTAGTTTGATTGATCACTTCTTATTCGGATTGATTCGGTTCTCGTAATTGTTAATCTCTAGGCTAATTTTCATTTTTGATTTCTGTTTCTCTGTTCTGAGTTTTGTGTTCGGATTATGTGGTGGTTTTTGACTATTTGTTTTGAGTTGCTCTAAGTTCTGATTTTAGTTTTGATTACTAGGTTAATTCTTTTTCAGTAAGTCTTTAATCGATTTCGTTTGGGTTTGGTAGTCTCAATCTGTTTTCAGTATTTCCTGTTGTTGTTATTAGTTAGTTTAATTAGTTTAGTTCAATATTAGTTTAGGTAAGTCAGTAATGGTTATTAATACTGCCTTAATTCAGAGTTTAGTTTAATTAGTTGTTATGTTTACTTAAATTGATTTGGTTATAGCTGATAAGTTTCATATAGGTTAAAAGGGTCTGAAAGCTTAGTTTAGTACCGGATTGGTAATTTCCAAACGAGTTCAAGGGCATTTTGGGTGACTAGCACTGGACAGGAATGTTGTAGGTTTAGTTAGAATGCCCTAGATCCTTCTAGAATAGTGTTCATTTTAGAAATTCAGAAAAGGTAATAAGATAACTTGAAACACAAGTCAATAAGTAGAGGACTACTTTGAAATTAAAATAAGGACTAAAGGGAAAACACAAAATCTGAAGGTTGCCTTCAATGATGCCTATAAAAGGCAGTCTTCTTTGCTTCATTCAGAGGTTTGGAAGTTACAAAAAATTCCCCCCAAAAATATTCTTCAAGTTTCATAGATCTGAAATTTGAATTTCAAATTCAAACTCTTTAGATCTTAGTTCTTTCAAAATACCAAAACAAAAGCAATAGAAAATCAAAAAAAAAATTATTGTTGCATTAGTTTTCCTTAGGTCAATTTCGAATTCTAGTTGTTGATTTGCATCTTCTAGTTTGATTTTTGGTTGTGGATGTTTCAGAAGTGTGCTGGGTGTATTTTCAAGTTCATTTGGTGTCATTCAGTTATTTTGGTCGATTTTCTGCTTGATCTGGTGTTAAACATTCACTGAGTTCGCCGGAGGTTAATTCTGGTTGAAACTATGGCCGGTTCCTATTGATGTTGCTGCTGTGAAATCACTGACTCTAATTTCTTCTCCGGTTTTGCTTAATTCCAGGTACACTTCTTGTAGATCTCCATGGTTGAGAATGAAGCATGAAATATTGTTCATGTGTGTCTCCCAACCCCAATCTCATGCTGCATTTTGCTAAATTTGGAACCTCTGTGTAGTTGTGATACGTGATTGTTATGATTAAAGAATAGTTTATTAATACCTGGTTGTTATTTTAGACTGCTGGACTGTTCGGACTATTAATGTGTATTGGATTGTTAATAATCACTAGCTTAGTATGACTGTGTTTGGTGGTTAGTTAATGGTCGATATTAGCAATAACATAATTATAGAAGTTGGATTTAGATCTTAATTTGTAGTTAGTAACTCAATACTAGAATAGCTGCAAGTAATTAAAAAACGTCAACATTAGTGTGAATTAATTTAGATTTGTTAGTTTACTAGTAGGAAATTAAATTTAACTCAGATTGCTGGGTTTATACAACCATAATACGTGCACTGTTAATGGCACATACTTGATCTCTTGGGACTTAACGATCAAAACATGTTTTTGGTTTTTTTTTATGCTAGTTTAGTTTTATTAAGGGTATTAAATTACTTTGTGCTGTTTTGAATTCAAAAGCAATAAATATATCTCATTTCTGAAATAATACACGACACATTTGCATGTTGAAAGGTCGTCTCATCTCCAGCCCTTCATAAATGAAACTAATGCTCACATTTGCCATATATGTGCGATGTTAAGTGAATTGAATGGTCTGAGTGGTTTACTGATAGTGAAATAACGTGCAATTTGTTTCTGGGCTCGTCATGGGATCAAACTATCCAGCCCTTCCTAAATGAAGCCTGGGCTGTTTTGAACCCCTTGTTGAAAATGCCCTGCTATACTCATTCAGTTACTGGGCCTGATTGGTTGAAATTGAATTATAAGAATTTGACCTTTTCAAGTATGGTAATTAATTAGGGCCCTTTAGAGACAATATGAAATAGAGAATCATAATTGCTTTAGGTTTGCCTTAAATAACAAATAAGATGAGCCCCGCCAAATAAAAATGCATAAATTGCGGGGCCCTCTTTAAATGTCTATATTAAATACTTAAAATTCGGAACGGGCCGTTTAGCGAATTTTACGATTTTCTCCAAAGATAATAACACGTTAGTTGCTTTAGGTCCGTTACTTAAATAATATTACCTTCCTAAATACGGGTGCACATTTATGTGACCCAAATCCAAATCTCAACGAAGTCGAAATGTGTCAAAAATCGCAGGTGCATTTATGTGACGCGGTTCGAGATATATTTTTACGACGTTGCAATTCTCTTAAAATAATAATCTAATAAAAGAGGTTAAAAGTTAAAAACACATAGGTCAAAACATGTACTAAAATCAAATAAATAAGCCAAATATGACAGTTGAGCGACCGTGCTAAAACCACGGAACACAGGAATGCCTAAAACCTTCTCCCGGGTTAACAGAATTCCTTACTCGGATTTCTGGATCGCTGACTGTTAAACAGAGTCAATAATTTCCTCGATTCGGGATTCAACCGGTGACTTGGGACACCATTAATCTCCCAAGTGGCGATTTTGAATCTTAATAACAAATCCCATTTCGATTGTCCTTTAATTGGAAAAAATCTTTCACGCCCTTGCGGGTGTAGGTAAAAAGGAGGTATGACAGCTCTGGCGACTCCGCTGGGGAAACAAACCCAGAACTTCGGTTCAAGATTTAAGAATTCGAGTTTAGAATAATTGTTATGTTTGGCTTTATCTGTTGTTCCTACGTGTTTCATGCTAAATGTGCTAAATGCTTTACCACTTTGATATTATCTGAACTATATATAAACTGTGCTGAAACCCTTCTCTTCTCACCTCCGGGGATGTGCTTACTGGTTGAGACTTCCTATTCTGTTAGTGTCATACCCTGAAATAAGAAAGAGGCTCGGACAAGTTACTAAGCCGGATGGCCTTTTGGTTCCTGGTACATAGCCCTCTCCTCGACTCGATTTGTCCGCTCGGGTACACAGTCTAGAATACATACCCAGGTTTTGAACCTAGAATAACTTGACTTCATGTTGGATCCCTATTAGGAGCGCTTATATGCATCACGTGCATTTGCCGTAGGGGACTCAACACAGGGGTTAGGTCCGTCTAGGACAGGTGACCTGAAATGAAAAAGACCATCCCGATGCATCTTATGTGTTGCGTGTGCATTTATTTGTCTCGGACTTGCATGCTGACCGGCTTGGGAGTATTTGGAAAAATTAAAAAAAAGGAGAGAAATAGCAGTGTAGAGAGTTAATTACCTGTTCTAGAAAAACGACCAAGGTCAAAATAGAGTCAAAACTCTGCCGAATTTTTGAGGAAAATGAAAAAAGAAGAAAAGGAAAAAAGGAAAAATTGTTCTTAAAAAAATGGTTTGTTTTATTGGTCAAGAAAAAGAAAAAGAAAAATCCCTTGTAAGAAAAACAAATAGTCTAGTATCTCTTGTAATCGGCATTTATTAACGAAAATTTGAAAAATCCCAAAAAATTATCTCTTTATTTTTTCATTTAATTTGCAAGAACTACGCTTGGTCTGATTCATACTGGGTCATGATACGTAGGCAATCTCCATAGGATTTGACCTAACCAAAAGAAAAAAAAGAGAGGAAAAACAACAAAAAGGCAAAAAGAAAAGAAAAGAGCGGAAAAACAAGAATGAGGGAGAGAATAGGAGCAAGAGAAGACAAAGGCAAGAGTGAAAAGAAGGAAAAAAAAAAAAGAAAAACAAAGAAAGAGAAAGTTTGCAATTGGAAATAAGGAAGAGGCCAGGATGACGCATGCGACCGATCAAAAGCATAATAGGAACTGTGAACTGCCTAGGTGCATTCACTCCCCAAATGTGCGGGTACCAATATGTTAAATGCCCTAACGCTAACGTGATGATTTCATTTTGTCATGACATTCCAGAAAGGTAGTTGTTTTGTGGTTTTAAAGTGGTAACTCTTCGTTGCAACACAAGGACAAAAGGCAATGGTAAACAACAATAGAACTGAGTTGGTTGATACCGGTGCCCAACAGCAGCTGGTTGAACGAGATAATGGGTTGGTTGAAGAGGTGCAGATGTTAAGACAGCACATGGCAGACATGTATCAGGCCTGGATGACTGGGAAGGCACCACCCCCGCCGCCATCGATTTTTCCGGATGCTGCCCTTACCCAAACTCCCAACACAGTTCCAGATGATCCCCCATATTCTCCAGATACACCCGCTTATCACAATTTTCCCAACCACCCCAGTAGCTCCATCACTCATCATCCAGTTACCTCTCCCTAAAATTGCCCTCCTGTCATTTCCACTACCCCAAACGATGAATACCCACTCAAAGCTCGTAATGCCCAATATCACCCCCCAGAGATTGCCCACAAGGTCCTTGATTCATACAAGAAGAGCTCTCGGGATGATCTTCATGCTAGAAATATAAAGGTTACAAGAAGAGAAGGGCGAGAAGTGGTACCCAAGAAGTTAAAAAGCGCAGAACAGTCCTAAAAGGACAAGCGAAGAATGGGAGGCCAGGATAGCACGACTTGCAAAGAACTGATTGCGTCCCGTGACGCCCGTGACGCCCGCAAGGTTCAAAGTACCAAAATTTAACTTGTATGATGGGCGTGGAGATCCGGTAGACCACCTGAGGGACTATTGCAACAAAATGAGGATCGTTGGAGAGAAAGATGATTTGATGATGGCATATTTCGGTGAGCTTGGCTGGGGCAGCCTTGGACTGGCACACTCGCCAAGATGTCGATAAGTGGCTTACGTTGGGTGACATGGCTCAAGACTTTGTCCGATACTTTAAATGCAAATCGAGTGTTACCCCAGACCGCTCCTCGCTATCTAAAATGGAAAAGAAGCCGGAGGAAAGCTTTAATGAGTTTGGGCTCCGATGGAGGGAGCAAGCTGCTCGAGTCAGTCCCTCGATTAGCGAAGAAGAAATGGTTGGGCTTTTTCTACAGGCCCAGGGACCCACCTACTACAATTATTTGATCCCGGCCCTAGGAAAGCCTTTGATGATGTGTTAAAAATGGGGGAGCTAATAGAAGAAGGGATCAAGTCAAGCAAAATCGTGAGTTGTTCGGAAGCCATTCAGAACGTTCCAGTAAGCTTGGGTGGAAGAAAGAGAAACAGAAAAGATGATCTGATAGGTTTGCCTGATCAACACTTCCCGCCTCGACGTCATCCCCGTAGTTATCCTTGTGCACTAGATGACCCTCCCCGACGTTACCTCGCTCTACAAAAATCCCAGAATCGCAATGATAATAGGTGAACTTAACTATAATTAGGCCCTAAACAACCACCTTCTTGTATAGTTTTGATGATAAAAATAATAACAAAATGCTCTTATTAGTGCCTTTCATGCTTTGCAGGTTATATATGAAAAGAGAAGGCTATGGAGTACTTTTGGGATCAAATATGGAGAAAAAGAGGCCGACCGTAAAATTTCGCCAATTAAACCACGCGAAACAGCTCAAACCAGAACTGAAGGAGGACTGCCGTAGTTCCACCGCGACCGCGGCAGAATCGCGGTAGAAGATGGTCGCAGACAACTGAAGATTCAGAGAGCATGTTTGGTAGCGGTTTGACCGCGACCGCGGCAGAACCGCGGCAGGGGCGGAAAAGTTCAGGGACTAAAGTGCAAAACACTGGATTTTTAGCCCAAAGTCCTATGTTAAACACTAGACTTCGCCCAGGAGAGGCATGTATTGTATTGGAGAGTATTTTGGAAGGAAAACAATTGTGAGAGATCACCAAAAACATCTTT